>JASCZW010010994.1:0-33869 GCA_034211315.2 Aedes japonicus | reverse complement strand
AAGCGGTCTATATTTATAGCAAAAATCTTCTTCTTCCGGAAACACATTGGTCGTGATCAATTGGGCGCCAACCAATCAACGCGTTCGTCGCATCGGTGCGGTTGAATACGCTTTGCTAGCGTTGATGGAAAAAATGACGAACGCAATCGGTTTACTGCTGATCGGTTGATTGAAAGGCACTTCGGGTCTTGCATCACACACATACACACTTGCACATATAGTTGAATACGGAAAGTCGAAGAAGGGGAAACGGGCAAAAAAAAAGAGTCTGTTTTCAAACAAAAGGTATCGTGTTTGGTGGGCCATTTTGCAACGAGAGACGGGGAAGAGAAAAAGTTGTCGGGATAGGGTTTGCGCATTAATTGCATCATAATTCTATTTTCGCACTTATAGTTGCGAACATTCACCCCCCGGGCTGAGCGCAGAGGTTTTATTCGATGGTGGGAAATTGGTCTCAAAAGGAAGTGGAGCAAGCTTGGACACTGGGCGACGGTACATACCGGTGGACGTCTTGACATCAACGACACGCACAGTGGCATCGACACCTGGATACACAGTTTCAATTTTACCTAGTTTCCATGCCTGGGGTGGTACGTTATCCTCTTTTAACAAAACCACAACTCCCGGAGTGACGTTTTCGGAAAGTTTGGTCCATTTTTGGCGGTTCTGCAGTGTGTTTAAATATTCATTGGACCACCGTCTCCAAAAATGATCCCGCAACTTCTGCAGATGCTGCCAGCGTGACACACGGTTTAATGGGATCTCCTCAAGAGTAGGTTCAGGGATAGCAGTAAGTGGCCAACCTATGAGAAAGTGCGCAGGAGTAATCGCTTCAGGTTCGGTGGGATCGGTGGAATGGACAAACAATGGTCGAGAGTTGAGGATAGCTTCGATCTGAGTCAAAACGGTGTAGTATTCTTCGTAGGTTAGGGTAGCATGGCGTAAAACCTTCCTTAAGTGCGTCTTAGTGCTCTTCACTCCTGCTTCCCATAACCCGCCAAAGTCCGGAGCACGAGGTGGAATGAATCTCCATGTAATCTCTCTTGGCTGGCAGAAATCGTTCAATCTTCCTTGCATTTGGTCATTCTTAAACAATAAGTACAATTCGTGCAAATCGGATTTAGCGCCGGCGAAATTTGTTCCGTTGTCCGAATGCAATTCTTCGACAAGACCACGTCTTGCAACGAAACGATGAAGTGCTGCTATGAACGCAGCTGCAGATAGATCCGAAACGACCTCGAAATGGATTGCCTTGGTGGTCATACAAACGAATAATGAAATGTACGCCTTCACCAGCACTGACTTGCGTCCTCCTCGATGAATTAGGATCGGTCCAGCGAAATCAACGCCTGTTTTGGCAAATGGAGCGGCAGGAACAACTCTGACTTCGGGTAAGTTGCCCATCGTAGGTTGAAGTAAATTTGGGTTTGACCGGAAACACAGGATACATGACCTTATCACCTTACGCACCGTGTTCCGTGCGTTGAGAAGCCAGAATCTTTGGCGAATCAGTGCAATCAAACCTGACGGACCGACGTGCAAATTTTCCTCATGTAAAGCTCTCACAAGTGACTCCGTAATGGGATTCTTATCCGGCAATATCATCTGGTGTTTAGCATCGAATGGCAAGCGGGAATTCTGCAGCCTTCCACCAACCCACAGGAGATCATTACCAAAAGAAGGCCGTAGGTCAGCAAGTCGACGAGCAGGTTGTCCAGATCTCAAGGCCTTTATATCATCAAACAATTCCGTGTGCTGGACGTATCTTACAATAATTTCTAGCGAATGCCTCAATTCAGGAACAGTAAGAAACTTTGAGAGAACCCTCTGAGACTTGGATAACCTTGCATTTTTCACAAATCTTAAAATGTATCCCACAATTCGCTGGAGTTTGCGAAATGAACTTATGTTGGTCATAAACGGGAGAGTCTCATGACGAATGACTGCAGCAGCAATTGCAGTGGGCTTCCATTCTGGCAGCTCATCATCTGGAATGAGTTCAGGTTCGTCCGTCTGGTAGTTTTGCTGGCGAAGAAAATGCGGTCCATTCCACCACAACTGGTTAGAGGCAAGTTGAATTGGCAGCAGACCACGCGACACCACATCGGCTGGATTTTCATCGGTACGTACATATTTCCACTGGGCATCCTGTGTCTGACTGCAGATCTCCGCGATGCGGTTGCGTACGAACAAATTCATTTGAACTGGTGGTTTTTTCATCCAAGCAAGAACAATTTGGCTGTCAGAATAGTACGAGATTTGACTAAGTTCCATCTTAAGAGTGGGAATAACCTTCGAAGCTAATCGGGAGAGCAAGAGTGCTGCACAGAGTTCCATTCTTGGTATTGTGAGACCCTTGATCGGTGCTATCTTAGACTTGCTGCATACTAATGTTGTCTTCACGCTTCGATTTGAGACTGTACGAATGTAAAGACATGCTCCATATGCTAAGTTGGAGGCATCGGCAAAACCATGAACTTCGTAGGAAACAGCGTCAGGCAGTGTCATATACCTTGGAATTCTGATCTGTTGGATGTGATGGAGTGAATCACGGAAATTTTCCCAATCTTGCAGAAGCTTACCCTCTAGTTCATCGTCCCAGTTCAAATTACTTAACCATATTTGCTGCATTATGGACTTGGCAATAACTATTACGGGAGACACAAGACCCAGGGGATCAAACAACTTTGCTATTTCGGAAAGCACACGGCGTTTGGTAGGAAGTTCGAGCCTAGAGGAACACGTATCGGGAATGAAAAGAAACACGTCGGCCTTCGGATCCCACAGCAACCCTAACGTTTTGATGGTCTGGTTCACGTCTGCATCTTCAAAATGTAAAAACTGTTCTCGTTCCCCTTGCGGAACTGTCTGGATGATGATTTCCTCGTTGGCACACCATTTATGGATTTATGCATTTCAACAACTGTGTTAACTCTGCCCGGAATTGGATAGCTTTATCGATGGTATCGGCACCGGAAAGAACATCATCGACGTAGAAGTCTTCTAACACAATCCTTGCCGCGATGGGATATCGATCAGATTCGTCACATGCTAACTGCTTCAGAGTTCGGGTGGCTAGAAAGGGCGCGCTGGATGTCCCGTAAGTGACGGTTGCCAGTTCGAGCACCTCTAGCGGATCGGTCGGTTCTTTTCTCCAGAATATCCTTTGCAAAGATGTCTGAGATTTGTCGATGAGAATCTGTCGGTACATCTTAGAAATGTCCGCAGTAAAAACATATCGATGCTTACGAAAACGTAGGAGGATCGAAAAAAAGTCATCCTGTACATTGGGACCAATCAACAATATCTCATTGAGGGAAAGGCCAGTGGATTTTGCTGAGGCATCGAATACAACCCTAAGCTTTGTTGTTGAGCTTGTGGGTTTTAAGACTGCATGATGGGGCAGATAGTACGTAAGTTTGTCTGGTGTATCGTTGGACTCTATCACTTGCTGGCAATGACCAAGAAGTTTGTATTCGTCGATGAACTTAACATACAACTGTTTTAATTTGGGGTTTTTCTTGAACCTATGCTCAAGCATGAAAAATCGACGAAGGGCAATGGAGCGGTTGTTATTCAGCTTAGATAGTGAGTCCTTTAGAGGTAACTGGACGACATATCGACCATCGCTATTACGACAGGTAGATGTACAATATGCAGCTTCACATTGCTGTTCTTCGGCGGTTAGCACTGAGGAATGTTCAACAGTTTCTAGGGACCAAAACTTTTCAATGGATTTGGCAAGTGGCTCAAGGGAAACAACGTGACACTGCTGGCTGAGGGCCGGACTCACATCAAAAGTACCGGCAACAACCCAGCCTAAGCGAGTTTCTTGGAGAACTGGAAGTTCGTCAGACAATTTTAGTTGGCTCGGCATCAACAACTTGAAGAAAAGTTCGATTCCAATCAAAAGATCTATTTCCCCGGGAGTGTGGAAAGTTGGGTCGGCAAGAGGTAATCCAGACGGCAAGAACCATGATTGTATATCAAATTTGCGAGACGGTATGACACCAGTGATGCGATCGGTCGCTAGACACTCTAGCTGTGCTTGGAAATCGGAATGCATGGATCGAATATGTACCGTCGCCATCTCTGAAAGAGTAGACCTTTTGCCATTTGCGCCAATAATTTCAACGTTTGCATGGGTGCGAGGGAGCTTCAACATGTTAATTAGAGGTTTGGATACTAAATGAGTCTGAGATCCACAATCTAAGAGAGCACGAAATGGCTGGAATTTTCCATTGCTGTCCAAAACGTTCACAACAGCGGTCATCAAAAGGCTATGATCAAGACGGGGAGCTTTGCTAACTGAACAAGTGGTGGAAATTGGGGTTACAGGTTTCACTTCAGGGGTTTTTGGCGGATTATTGGTTGATTGTACGATAGACGTGGAAGTTGATGGGGATTGAGATTGGGTAACGGCATTTGGGTTCACAGGTGGAGGTTTTTCAATGTGCAAAAGTGTGTGGTGCTTACCTTGACACTTCTGGCAAGTGCGGGATGAGCTGCAAGAACTACTCATATGACCCTTACGCAGACAGTTGTAACACATTCGTAGCTCACGGACCTTTGCTTGACGTTGAGGGATCGACATCGCACGAAAGAGATCACACTTGAAGTTGGGATGAACACCAGCACACAGCTCACAGGTTGTTTCGGGATTACCAGTAACAGCACACGATTTGGCTTGTGCACTTTTCATCAGGTTGGCAGGATTCTTCGCAGGAATGTTTGGCTTCACGTTTGCTGGAATTTTCACCGATTTTTCACAGCGTTCGAGGATAGCACATTGCTTTTTCAAAAATTTGATTGTATCGTCGTTCGTCGGTATCGCCTTGTGTGGGATTGATGCTTCCCACTCCTTTCGTGTGTCCTTGTCTAGAGCACCAGCAATGAGGTTTACCACAAATCTGTCGGATACGCCATCTAACTCGTTCTCAACTAGGGCCAATCCATCGACGTGTCGGGTCACTACGTCGACAATTTCCCTCAGTTCCTTAGAGTTTTCACGATTCATTCCATGGAGGTTCAGTAGTCCTTGAATATGGGTATCCACGATAACCCGTTTGTTCTCGAATCGATCTTCGAGTATTTCCCACGCGTGGGCATAGTTGTTGTCGTTGAGCGTGCGGGCGTCGATAATGCCAGCAGCTGCTCCAACCAGGGATCGCTCAAGATGATAGAGTTTGATGCAATCTGAGTCGGCGGACGAACGCATCACATCACAGAACATGGCCTTGAAGCGTGGCCAGTTCTCTGCCTTCCCATCGAAGGTCGGGATGGGGGCTTTCAATGGCTGCTGCAAATGGATAATGGACTTCAGTTCGGCCATTTTTTCTTTGTTCGGTTTGACTGGCGTGTGTTCAATTGGCATCGAGACAATGTTCACTCACACGCATACACTATAGTCTATCGTGCACACACACACGATCGTACAAGTTCGGTTAATTTCCAACGGTAGCACAAACACTTTCGGTTTTTTCCGAATTCACTTTTTCTTCAGACACGACTGTGACGCTTTTTTCGCCATGCAGCTTTAACGGCTCGTTCACCACGGAGTCAAAACCAACGACGCGAGATCAACTAGCAAACTTGTGCGCCTCTCTTTCTCCACCGAGGAAAATTCTTAAAAACAACTCGGCACGAGATTGAGCTTTATCACGACTGGAATTCCAAAAATCGTCTACCAAAAGTTGCCGGGAGCAACGAAGGTATCAGTGTGTTGCCGGGAGCAACAGAAAAATGCACTCGGATGAGCACAAACCGACAATCGGCTGATTGTTCCACCTGATTGCCGGGAGCAACAGGGAAATTGGCACGCTTGAGCACAAAACGGTACGATCGGCTGATCGTCCACCGCGGTTATCAGTTTTCTATCCGGTTCGACACGGACCAAAAAATGGTCTATCCTAGACCACTGCAGGAACTGGCGGAGCCTTCGGTTGAAGGAGGCCTCACTAGATGACAAGCTCAAACTCGGCAAAGTATCGTTTCAACTCTTTGGTGGTCTTGAAAAAGACCGTTTTGTTTCGGTTCGGTTCGGAGAAAGAAGGCTGGCACAAAAGTTAACTTTACAAACTATCTTTATTTATCTTTTCGATTGTAAGTATGGACTGTAAGTGAAGTAAATGAGCTTAAGCGGTCTATATTTATAGCAAAAATCTTCTTCTTCCGGAAACACATTGGTCGTGATCAATTGGGCGCCAACCAATCAACGCGTTCGTCGCATCGGTGCGGTTGAATACGCTTTGCTAGCGTTGATGGAAAAAATGACGAACGCAATCGGTTTACTGCTGATCGGTTGATTGAAAGGCACTTCGGGTCTTGCACCACACACATACACACTTGCACATATAGTTGAATACGGAAAGTCGAAGAAGGGGAAACGGGCAAAAAAAAAGAGTCTGTTTTCAAACAAAAGGTATCGTGTTTGGTGGGCCATTTTGCAACGAGAGACGGGGAAGAGAAAAAGTTGTCGGGATAGGGTTTGCGCATTAATTGCATCATAATTCTATTTTCGCACTTATAGTTGCGAACAATATATATATTTATTTATTTATTTATTTATTTATTTATTTATTTATTTATTTATTCATGCATTCATTAATTTATTTATTTGTTTATATGAACCAACTAATAGGCTTTTATTAGCCCCAATGGTGTCTTGTTAATATAAATCTTTAAGATTTTCATTTCTTTAAACGCAAAATACTGGGCATTTCATAAAACATAAAACAAAAAAAAAACGGTTATTCACGATTAACTGCGCCGAAGTAAATCTGTTCATTGATCCATTCATTCCGTGATTTGTACAACGCAAAGGTAGACCCAGCATCGAGTTGTTCCTTAATGCACGCGGTCGTACATTCCTGTTGATTTGCTCGGGTAAAGTGGGGCAATCCACTCTTCCTAGCAAGGTATCGGCGATAAATAAAGCTCTGACAGTGTCTCTTCGTGTCAAAAGTGGCCCCAGATGAATCAGTAGATATCGATCCTCGTTGCTAGGCAAACTGAAAGGATCTCTCCAAGGTAAAAACCGAAGTGCAAAACGCAGGAATCGGCGTTGGACGGATTCAACTCTTTCAACCCCATAGTTGTAGCTCGTATTCCAAACTGCAGAGCAACATTCAAGGACTGATCGGACCAAAGAAGAGTATGATGACTTCAGGCAATAAACATCGGTAAAATGTTTGGTGACTCTAAAGATCCTACCGTTCTAGATGCTTTATCGACCACATAAGAAATTTGCTGCTTGTATGTGAGTCGTGAATCCAAAATTAAATTCTAAATCCTTCACGTTGCGTGTTCAATATCTGTCTCTCACAGATTATAGTTGAAGATTTTCGGAAGCTTTTTTCGAGAAAAGGAGATAGTTGAGCATTTTTTTAGGTTCATCTCCATTCAGTTGACGATGCACCAGTCGGCAAAGGAAAGAAGCTGACGCTGAAGATTGTGACAATCGGCAATGGAGCAGATACAAAGGTAGAGTTTGAGATCATCAGCATATGATAGTCGAGGACCCACGATGACAGGATTAACATCGTTGAATTGGAGCAAGAAGATCAACGGTCCAAGATGACTACCCTGCGGTATTCTCGATGGCTCTGGATAAGTATCAGAACGGCAGTCACCTATAGCAACCATGAGTTGGCGACCAGTAAGATATGATTGAAACCATTGTAATAGGATGCCATTGATCCCGAGTCGTTCTAGCTAAGCAATAGGAGTCACATGCCTCAGTTTTTCGAAGGCAGCTGGCAAATCAGTATAAATGACATCTATTTTAACTCGGCCATTCATGCTATCAGTTACAGACCACGTGAGACAGAGCAAATTGGTTGTAGTGGATCGACCTGCCATGAAGCCATGCTGATCGCTCAAGCACCTGCAGTGAGAAATTGGGAATTGGGAATAACAATTGAGTGGATGGCCTTTTTTCGAAAAATCAAAGAATGATGTATAAAATACATGTGTTTGAAATTTAACGTTTTAACTTCGAACAGACCAATCTTTTAATGAAACATTTACAAAAAAGAAGAACGAGAACACAACAACTAGAGTTTAAAACTAAAACTGAACATACCGGGTAAACTAACTACAATCTGAGGCTAATGTTAGTCAAAAATCAATAAATTTCAACAACTAGAGAAAAAATATCTAGAAGCTACTGGTACATTATGTTGTGAGCTCAGATCCGACTCCAAGATGCATCCTGGTAATCGGATGGCAATCGGATGAAAACTCGAATTTTGCGAATCAATGTTGTGTGTGACAATTTCATCGTGGACACCCTTTAATCTTGTCCACATTCGCAGAGATTGTTGTAGCTCAGCCTAGCACGGTATTAATGAGCGTTTAATGAATAATGATTAAGCATGAGGCGAGGCACCACATGAATGAAGTCTTGCCCTTATCCCCCTGAACCAAGAATTTTTCGACACCTTAGGGATGTTGACATTGCTCCAAACCTTTACTCCATATATTCTGCTAGTTTACGAGTGACTGTTGGCGAAAAATAGAAACAAATTCGCTCATCTTTGCAAGCGATGCCCAGAAATGACCAGTAGGAAGGCACCCGTTAAATGGCGATGATAAAATACCGTCAAATAAAGGACCTAGAAGCCCTTGTATTAACATGACAAAATACGATGAGCGAACTTGGCGCGGAGAACCTCTAAAGAAATAAGACTATCCCTATAAAAGAAGTACTGATCCGTTACTAGTGAGTCAATAATTTCTAGCGTAAAGTGTAAAGCGGATAATTCAGTGAAAAATACAGAACATAGAGCTTGAAGTTTAAGATTGGCGCTATGAATTTCATTGGATATACACAAGCAGGCGAACATTTGAAGCAATGACCAAACAGTGAAGAACATTTAAGTGGATTAACTTGATCAAACTTTACAGAAAAACTGCTGTTGCTGATGCCACTTGAAGAAAGTGCGTGGCCGCCTGTACCGGTGAGGAGTGAAGCGCTACAAGTGTGATGCGATTAAGTTGCAGGCAATAACTGAACTGATAGAATCTATCATTTAGTGGGCTGCTTGTGTGTGTGACCTCGCAGAGATGCTCTGCAAAATGGCTTGACTACTGCCAATTCCTATTAATAATTTGTCGTAATCACGCTAGTGAACCGTATTTTCTTCTACAGGAAATAAAAACCGAACCACAACTGTACAACCGCTTAACGACTAAAAAAATCGACCTTCAAAGAAACGAACTGCAAAAAAAAGTTTAAAATTCCGGAACATGAAATTAAAGATGTTTACCGTTTGCTTATGCACTGTGCAATCATAGATTCAATAAAAATCGAGGAAATGGATATTATATCTTATTTTTATGCCGTACTATCAAAACTTTCAGCCGCTTATAATTTACTAACCCCAAAACACATGATTTTTATTTATTCAAAATTGTTTGTTTTATTAATGAAGCTTAAATGACAATTTCATTAGAGTGTTCACTAACACTATTTTTACCGAGAAAGCGTAAAACTTGCGAGGATCTCCTAACTTCCAAAACATACTAAACCACTCAGTAATCAATATAAAAGCTTGGTAAATTTTCAAATTTCCTGACCTGGAGAATGTACCTGACCTGGATATGTAGAAAATTATTTTCGGCATTTTTTATTTAAATAAAACTTTGCATAGACGTTTGGCTCCTAAGCTGAGTGATTTCCGCGATAATATAGATTTTTGTAACTCAAAAGTCAGTTTGAAAAAGGGCGTAAACATTTTGAATAGCACTTCAATAAATCATTTGTAGCTCGAAAACCTTAGGTTGTACAAACAAACTGTTAAGGAACAAGTTGTGACCCTATGAGTGAAGGTTGTGAAAAAAATATACACTGAGAAAAAAAATCTGAAAAAACGACATGCAAATTTATATATCTCAATCAATGATTTTTTTATTATTTTAATTTATTATTTGACTGTAAAGACTTTAAGTTATTACGCAAATTAAAGCGAAGACTCCAGGATGAACTTTAGGTGCATTTCTTAAAATGTTTATGTTTTTGGAAATAAACGTATTCTGATGATATAATCTGACTCCTGATGCAGTTTGAAGTTTTTAACCTTTGTTAGAGCACCCGTTCTCAAGATATTTGCGATTTAATACTGGAATAATTTTCGAAAATACGTCCTTTTCATAAGTTGATTTAGATTCTCCAACAACAAGAGTTCGGAATGTATAATAAATTTTATGCTACGCTCTTTTAGATCGCAAGATGATTGAATGAACGGTTCAAATAAAACAGATTATAATCTATAGAGGATGCATAGCGCAACTGTTCGTCTTGTGCTCACACGCGAACATGCGGGTACATAACTGTCAAATCGCATACTTTTCACGTTGAAAGTTATGTCCCTGGCCTACTGAAACTCTTTTTGGATAACCCGCTGCTGGATATTGCCGATAGTATACCTAGAAATCTAAAATTACCTGTACTTGGCATATAAATTCGTTTCACTTCTCGAAAGCATCAGTAACAAATTCGTTTAGAGCAGTGTTGGAATTCTCACAAAAATATCAGTTCATCGTGCGATACCTTTTAACTTGTGAACTTCCCGTTGCTAGTTTCACACGCCAATGTTTCTTGAGTGAACTTTCTGGAATGAGAGAATGAAACATCGCGAACTTTTTCTACTCGAATCACCGACGCGAGGATACGAATACATTCAGAACTTTTTGTTACTCTATATCATTACACCACATTCGTTGTTGAAAAGCAAACTGCGCATTTCATGGAAATGAAATCTAGACAGAAAGATATCTCCCTTAAATGACATCCCGCATGATGACTGTGTGTCCGGAGAGGTTGGGTTGAATTTGTCCTCAATGCGTCACGCCATTTCAGCAAAAGTTTCCTACCACTCGACATTTGCGGTGGCAGAATACTTAAAAAAAACAAACATCACAACTCACGTGAACATTGCCGACACATACTCACTAGAGAAAAAGAACAAAGCCGAGGAGATATTTGGTTTGCTTGGATCTCGAATACGAGTGAAACGTTGTGAGATGGAGGAACAAAAGATCTTTCGCGATGAGCACTGAAACGTTTCCTCACTCTGCACTTTCATGAACTTTAGATTGAAGTTCGTTCGCGAACTTCGAGTGCGAAGTTTCTCGGTGATATATCATTGCACTGGGCTGAGTGTCATATACCATTCGACTCAGCTCGACGAACTGAGCACATGTCTGTGTATATATATATATATATATATATATATATATATATATATATATATATATATATATATATATATATATATATATATATATATATATATATATATATATATATATATATATATATATATATATATATATATATACAGTGACCGGCATATTTAAAAATCCACCACGTCATGTAAAAGTTAAATAGCTCTAACTTTTTTTCTTCGCGGCAAATCCTTTCCTATTATTGGTGATTCCTTTCTTCAACTATTATTTCTTTAAATTGGGTTGTTTTTTTCGGCACTTAACTCAAATTCAGTGAATTACTAATAAATACGATTAAAATCAACGAATTCAGGTAGGACAAAAATAAAAATCCACCGTTAGTAAATATTTTGCACGCTGTATCCCATTGGCGTACCCCTCATTTTTGAATGCGTTGACATTTCTATGTTTACATGCATTATAAATCTCTACAAAAACCTGAAAAGTCTACGTGTTGTTTTCAAGTAAAAATTAAAAAACATGGGAGGAAAGAAAATCTCGTTGCAAGTTCGTAATTTAATCGTCCGTGACTGCAACAATAACCAGTCTCAGCGGAAAATCGCTGAAAAATATGGAGTAAGTCGTGGTGCTGTTCAGAACATATTTTTGAAGCAACAAATGCATGGAAGCGTTGCTGATCGGGCCGGAAAAGGGCGTAAGCGGAAGTCTGACTCACGAGCCGATGCACTGGATAATCCGCGAAATCAAAAGAAACCATCCATTACGATCCGAGAAGTGAAAGAGAAGCTGGATCTACCGATTTCGGATCGAACAATTCGGCGACGGATTGCTGAACATGGAATGCGGAGCCATTTTGCAAGGAAGAGACCGTTTATCAGCGTGGTAAATAAGAAAAACGATTAGCATTTGCAAGAAATCACATAAATAAGCCGATAGAATTCTGGAAGCACATTGTATGGTCCGATGAATCAAAGTTCGAGTTATTCAACAAAAAACGACGTCTTAGAGTGTGGCGGAAGAGCCATGAGGGACTGCAGGACAGACATCTCCAACCATCGATGAAACACGGTGGAGGCAACATTATGGTGTGGGGTTGTTTTTCGTGGTTTGGCATTGGAAATCTGGCCTTAGTTCATGGTATTATGACTGCAGATGGGTATATTGATATTTTGTGCGAAAATCTCGAGGAGTCGTTGCTAAAGATGGGGTTGGAAAGCAATTACACCTTCCAACAAGATAACGACCCAAAGCACACGGCAAAGAAAACACTTGGTTTCTTCCGTTCTAACCGCATTAAACCTTTGGAATGGCCGCCTCAGAGCCCTGATTTAAACCCGATAGAGAATCTATGGGCAATCTTGGACAATAAGGTCGAGAAAACTGGAGTAACCAACAAACAGACTTATTTTTCAGCGTTGGAAAAGGCCTGGAATGATTTGGACCATCAACACCTCAAAAACTTGGTGGAAAGTATGCCGAAACGGCTGCAACTGGTAATCCAAGCAAAGGGTGGTCATATTGATTATTAACTGATGGAAATTATTTGATTTAATTTGTTTTTTCTTTCTCACTTGAAGTGGATTTTTATTTTTGTCATACCTTAGAATACAATGTTTTTGTAATTTGTTATGTATCTTGAATTCTATAATAAATACTACCAATATAATGACGTTAAAAAATACTCTTGATATTTGTCGTTGACACACGTGGGAAAGATTACCAACCATTTAGAAAAAGATATAAGTTTTGTGCAGTTTTTTGCAGTACTCATAGGTGGATTTTTATTTTTGCCGGTCACTGTATATATGTGTGTGTGTGTGAGTGTGTGTGTGTGTGTGTGTGAGTGTGTGTGTGTGTGTGTGTGTGTGTGTGTGTGTGTGTGTGTGTGTGTGTGTGTGTGTGTGTGTGTGTGTGTGTGTGTGTGTGTGTGTGTGTGTGTGCGCGTTACAAATAAAGTCACATCGGTTTCTCAGCCATCTGTGAACCGATTTTAGTTCTGTTGACGGAAAATGAAAGCTACAACATTCCCATAGGACGCAATTGATTTTTTTTTCATTCGGACATTCCGTTACGAAGATATGAACGAAACAGTACTTGACGGCCTATTATAATAGTAATCAAACAGTTTAGTCTCCGATTACATACTGAGCTATTTGTGTACCGATTTTGGTTTTGTTGGTGCCATCAAAGCTATGAAATTTCCAAATAACTGGTCAAAATTTCATTATGATTGGATAATCCTTCATGGAGATATGACCAAAACAATACATGAGAGCACATAATTGTGAGATGAAAATATACTCGTTGCAGTGCAAAACCAAACAAGACCGGTGTGATTGCCATGCCGCTTGCATTCTATTGTGTCGCATCTGGTGCGTTGTATAGCACATACAGCGGACTAGGCACACTATGCGACTCTATAGAATTAGAGCAGCATCAATTGGCTCCAGTGGTCTGAGTTTGAACTGCAACGAGTATATTCGAAAATTACGCAAAGTCTCCATTTACTATTTTCAACGAACATGTACTTATTAAGCATCTTGAATCCATATCGGTAATCGAAATTGATACTTAGGATTGTCTAATAATGCATTCTATGGACTAATTGTATGAAATTTCTAATATTTATGTAATTTCCCCTTCTATATAAATAACATAAACAGGTCATTTGCATGGAGATGATAAATTATCTGCTTCTGAAAAAACTTCATCAAAGATCGTTACTTCCGCGCTGGGGAGAATACAAAAATAACAATCAAAAGTGTAGGTCATTAAAGATTAATAATGGTAATATTTTAATCACATCGATGAACAATCCGCCCAGGATTGACAAATAGTTCATTCTAAAAACTGAATGTATGACATATCGAATATTCTTGGATCTTCCTGGAATTTCTGATGAAAATATGTATCCAGTACAATATTGGCCACATTTGAGTTCGTAATTCTGATGAAATGTTAGGTTCAGTCTCACCATCGGTGGATTAATACGGGTTTTTGAACATGATTTTTCCAACACTGGTTTAGAGTGTTTAATAATAATTTCAAAATGGAATTCAATAAGGTGAAGTGTTGCAAACCCTTTCCTAAAACACGGTGCTCGACAAAGCTTCGTAAATTAAACGAAAACATTATTCAAGGGGTAATATTAATGAACTGCCGAATTCCGTTGGACACGTCTTTATCAATCTGTGATTCGTGTCGATTACATATAAAAAAAAAGTGAAACACGCAGTAACTGAGTATGATATCGATTAGAAACCACACAACCCCGTTCTGGAGCTTCAAACATCTACATCAAGGTACGCTATGGAGGATATACCTTCGGCTACATCCATCACATCATCTTCTAAAGAAAGTATGCAACAGGAATTTTCCAGAGCGCATAATATCGAGTTGTTTAACAAAGGTATAGCTGGAATCAACGTTTCACCGGTATGACCTGGATTTGTGGAAACGAAAGGCGGCTGACTTTGATGAGATAATATATCTGTTGAAAGAAAAATTTGCTGCGCCAGAAGGTTCAAGAGAAGAACAAATGAGGATACTTTCAGTTTTACCAAAATCTTGGAATAATTAAACGGTAATAGAACAGTTTAACACACACGAATACATTGTGAAGCAGGCTCGTCACATACCGGAAGTCAAAGGAGTAACTGCTACCCCCAACGAAAGGATAGGAAGCAGTTTGACGATGGAAGTAAAAAAATGAGATATTGTAGTTTTGCAGCAGGATGTTCATTGAATCCTAGAGCATCATCTTCCTATGATTGCCCCTGTGGAAATTGCTGCAACGATTGGACAAGTTAATTCCACTGACTCGTTCTTCATTGACGGATCATACACACTTAGAATATTTTAAAGTGTTCGGTAATTTTTACCGAACTTTCAACAGCTGAACAGTTCGGTAATCCGATTTACTGGATTTCGGTAAAATTTGACAAGTTCCGGTAAATCGGATTACCGGAACTTGTCAAATTTTACCGAAATCCAGTAAATCGGATTACCGAACTGTTCAGCTGTTGAAAGTTCGGTAAAAAATTACCGAATACTGTAAAATTTTCTAAGTGTGTAGATAGAGGAGTCCGCCGTAAACTTCAAGCTCCTTGTTACGTATAATTTTTTGAAATTGCGGCCACACACTTTACGCTACACATTATTGCTTCACTGGATCAGTACCTCATATTCACACATCGTCTCAGTTCTATAAGGGCTATTTGCTCCTTGAGGCCAGTAAAGCACTCCTCGTATTTCCTCAAGAAAATAAAGGAGCTTCTAAGTACTTTATCTTCGCATTATTTAATTGTCAACTTTGTATGGCTCCCATTTCATTATTCAATTCTGGGCAGTAAGAGATGACTCATTTGCAAAGGTAGGTGCTGTTAAAGGCGATATTTACGATGCTTAATTATTTACCCGTACTTAATAATTCAAAAAAGCACCAACAAATGAAAAAAGTGCCACCCAAGTTAAGGCCTGTGTCAACAAATAATGTGTGATTAGCAGTTAGCGCTCAAATTCCAAGTGGAGCAATCGTGTCATCTCCGTAAAAGCCACACGCAAGCATTTTTTTCGGTTATTTTGGAACCGCAAGTTTTTTTTTTAGAAGTTATCCCTCCTTCTCGTGTGTTCATTTCGCTGCGAGTACCGCGATGATTATATTGATTACGCGAACGTGCTTAAGAAGCCGTCATATGATGAGCTTTATGACTTTGTTGCCACGGAATTGGGCTTGTCTTACGAACAGGTTCTTCGTCTCCAGCCAAGCAGAGTGCTAGGATGTGCCTTTGTGAAGGTTGTTGACCTAGAACTAACACAACGAATCGTTGCAGAGCAACACGACTCAGAGCCTAAAAATATCTTATTAAATTCTCAAATCATGAATCTCTTGTGCAAGATGAGTCAACTTGTTTTGTGTTGCTTTACTTTGATCATTCATTCGCTCCAGAAAGCATTGATTGTACGTAAGTGCAAACAACTCATTCAATTTAAACGTTCTACCGTGAAGACGAAAGAACAGTCAGTCATTTGGAGAATCAATGAAGTGGAAAAAACCAAAACTTCTTGAATCGATCCTGCACATGCCATTTCTCGAAAAAATGCCCCACAAACTCTGTAGCGATTTCGGCCATTTGGCCTCTTGGCTTCCTTTGCCTTCAGCCATGTTCGGAAATACTTGAAATCCTGTGGCAAAAAAAAAAAATCACTCACGAACGCGAAAATGAATGACTGGTTACAAGATCATTCAGTCAAGCAACCAAAATCTCTAGAGGCTTGAATAGCCGTGTGCTTTGCTGTGGTGTGAATGAATTGTGTGGAACACGAGGACAACGGCATGACTGAACATAGCAAAATAGTAAACACGAATATATTGCGTGACTGATATAACGAAATGAAGAGAGCGAAAACTGTACCTACTGAGTATAGTTTTTACTCATCGTTCACGATGTGTGTCAATTTTTTCGAGCTCTGACCACGACAACAACCACGAGACCAAAGTTTTCGACAAAACGCTGTTCGTGAAACCACCGGCGCCGAAAGTCCCTGCAGGTGAAAAGTCACTGACCCAACGACCAACCACAATCTTTCCTCCACTCACAGCCCGAACGCTGCCCGTGAAAAACTCTGGCGAACCGAAGCAGATGAAAATAAGTCATCCCGAACAAGCTGCCTCTCTCATGGCACCGTCGGCTCTGGTAAGCTTAATTAGCCAAATGATCACAGGCAAGGACACACGAAATAGCGATGAAAACGATAGAAGGGGTGTAATCCACCCAAGAAGCAGCGACCAAAGCAAGATGACGATACGTACGAGGAGATGGATAGCGACATATAATGGTTCTCACCAGCTACAACATCACATCAATAAATATCAACATTATCACCAACCCGACCAAGCTCAACGCTCTTCGGACTTTTCTACGGACTACGAACATCGACATCGCTTTCTTACAGGAAGTAGAGAACGACAAACTCGACTTGCCTGGCTACGGCGTCGAATGCGATGTGGACCACACCAGAAAGAGTACGGCAATAGTACTTAGAGAACACCTGCAGTACTCGAACGACGAGAGAAGCCGGGACACAACACAAAACACAACAGTTTGCAATGTGTACGCTCCATCTGGTACAACCCTGCGAGCGGAGGGAGAATGCTTCTTCACCAACACTCTTGCCTATTACTTCCATAACAACACAGAGCACACTCTGTTAGCTGGTGACTTCAACTTTGTTATACGGCAGCGCGATGCGACGGGACACAACCACAGCCCCGCTCTCTTTGCCACCGTACAGCAACTAAAGCTCCTCGATGTTTGGGAACAGCTCCGCCCGAATACCCCTGGATACACATACATATCCCAAAACTCTTCGTCTCGCCTAGATCGTATTAACGTCACGCAGGGTATACGGAACATGCTCATTTGTTTCTTGAAAAGCACACTGCGCATTTCATAGAAATGAAATCTAGACAGGAAGATATCTCACATAAATGCAGCACGCTATTCCAGCGGAAGTCTCCTATCATTCGACTTTTGCGGTGACACAATACTTGAAAAACAAACATCAAAACTCGCGTGAACATTGCCTACACATACTCGCTACAGAAAAAGAACAAAGCCGAGGAGATATTTGGTTGGATCGGATCCCGAATACGAGTGAAACGTTGTGAGACGGAGAAACAAAAGATCTTGCGCGATGAGAAATGAAACGTTTCCTCACTCTGCGCTTTCATGAACTTTGAATTGTAGTTCGTTCGCGAACTTTGAGTGCAAAATTCTTCGGCGATATACCTTTGCACTGAGCAGAGTGAAAGTTTTTTGAAAATGATTTTTCCAACACTGTTGGATACAGTGGTGGCTGTCGTACGCTGAATTCCATCATCAACATCAGCGTCTTTACACGGAACTACGGCAAGCGTACGATGGCTTCTACCAAAACTCTGCTGGTGATAGTAGCGGAAAGCAGCGGGTTATTTCAGCTTAGCACTGGATTTCTTTCTGGTTTGAGTGGTAGCACAGTAGCGGTTTCTCCTTTACATCCACATGCTCATCGTAATTGTACAGGTTAAATCCGAAATTAAAGCACAATGCATTGTGCTTTAATTTGAATTTATTTCTTAAGTCACTACTTCACAGGATAATTTAGTTCATACTATTTCACTCCATTAATTTAAACGGTTTATTTGAATTTTCTTAATGTTAGAAAACTTAACTTTAACGAAATATACTGAACACCAGGTTTGAGTCTTTGTCGAAGATCGAGATAAAAAAAAGTCTGCGATTATCGCAATTTGAGCTTTTATTGATTATAGGACGGAAACAAAAGGGCTCTCCATAAAACCTTGCGTTTTCTCTTTCCTCCGGTTATCGATGTTCGACGATCGAGGGATCCTTTAGATATTAGTGAAGACGACTCACAAGCAGATGGCGCATGTTGATCGAATATTCCGTCATGTACGAACACCCTGCGATGCTGTCCACAAGCAACCGGGTGAAGGTAAAAATGTTGACTCTCCAGCGCAATTTCGACAACCAACTCATTGACGACCCTGATGCGATCGAAGGACACATGTTCAGCTTCTACCGAACACTCTACGCTGTGGGCGAAACGGAAAGAGATGAGACAGACCTTCGAATGCGAGAGAGTGATTCCAGAGAACGATCCGGTAAGTGAGCCTTGCATGAATGAAATAACTCCTACCGATATTATCACAGCCATCAAGACTAGCATAGCATATCATAGCATATACAGTTACACAATATCATGGGTGGTGAAGACTTAATCTACTTGTTAAGAGAACTATCACATCTGGATCCATTGTCGTTGGGTAAGAAACCTGAGGGGTGATTTCGAACCCTTAGATACCAGACATGTTGCCTAAAGTAGATTAAGTCAACCCTGGCCACGTCCTTGCAACTGTAGGAGAGTGGGAGGGAATGTTAGTCCAACACATACTTAAGAGAGATGCAGAGAACTCTATGTTCCCTCATATGTGTCACAGGTAATGGAGTGTTAATAGGGAAAGGGTTATCCCTGGGATACGCTCGATAAACGTCCCAGTAAGAAAGGTTAGTCTAACATTAGCCTAACGTTAGTCGAACACGTAAGACTGTTCGTCGAACATTTTGTCTAACTTTCGTCTAATGTTAAACGTCGGTTAGACACATCTGACACACGATGTTAGACATTACCGGTGTTCATAGCTAACCAGTTAGTCGAACGTTAGACTTACGTTAGACGTAATTTAATGCGGGTGGTTGGACCCCGTTAGACGAGGTTTAAAGTGAAATTCATGAAAAAGCTCGCAATCAAAGTTTTATGCGCGTTTGTTTACACTCTGCAATTTAAACAAAAACTTAGCATTTTATACTATTTTAGCAGAGTGAAAACAAACGACCATAGAACTTTGATTACTAACCTTTTATATATGCAGCATCAAACATCAAAACCTGCTGTTTGCAGGTACCAACACCGTCGATACACCAATGCCGATTGAGGAAAATGACAGCAGCGAAAAACATAACAAAAAGAACGATACTTGCGACGCAACTCATTCGAGCTTTAACTGCCAGCGTTGCCAAAAGTATTTACTTTTTTTTTATATTGTGTCAAGAGAAATTTGATTATAGTTATATTTCGAATTCTTTATTCTTTATTTGGTTCGTCTTTGGTTTAAGCAGATCGATTTAAAACGCCTATAAGACATTTACCGTAGCATCTTGGGATAGAATAAAAAATCAGTGGGGTTGTGTACAAGACACGACCGGTCGACGTAGACTACGTTAAACCAAGTGATGCATTATAATGTCAGGGAAATTCTGTGTGGCTATTATTAGCGTTAAAAAGGTTTTAATTATTCGCGCCGGTCGCTTACCCTTACCGATAGAAGCAGTTTGTCATAATATGAAGTGTGTGGCTCTTATGGGACCTTAGACCAGCGTTTT
This sequence comes from Aedes japonicus, assembly GCA_034211315.2. Taxonomy (NCBI): domain Eukaryota; kingdom Metazoa; phylum Arthropoda; class Insecta; order Diptera; family Culicidae; genus Aedes; species Aedes japonicus. Next base: position 13,734 of record JASCZW010010994.1, on the reverse strand, counting down.
GAAGCCAGTATGTAAGAAAATTCTATTGTACGCTCTTGAGATATTATTTGGTGTTCCTGAAAAGGGCCTTTTGGTTTAAATGATGACACGGTTACGGTTGCACGTTTTACGATGGACTATATTAAAGGACTAGAAGATAGTTGAGGATCTTTTAGGGAAAATAAAATTATTAAATCAATGATAGTCTTAGTCATTCTTATAATCATTACCGCTTGACATTACTTAATGTTTATTCGTATGTCATACTGTGCCTGAATGGCCAGCATCTCGGAATTCTCACCATCGCCGGAACCATCAACAATGTTTTGCATCGTTTGGGGGATTTCAGTAACGACAGGCTGCGGAGGAAATTCTATAATACGTACAAAAACATATATTTTGACTGATGCCTTGTCTCCTTTTCAACATTCAGCATTTAAATGCCATACCATTCAGATCATTTGTATACAATCTGAGTTGTAGTATGCCTTTGCATAATTCAACTTCAAAGAATCAAAAATTTGCAATTGATGCAATTTTAGCAATTCTGGATTTCAAGGGTAATAATAAACATTGAAATACTCTAGAATTCAAATTACGATAAAATTCGTTATCAGAAAATATCCGACAGGTTTAGTGATTGTTATGAAAACACAATAATCAATTGCAACATTTTCAGATGTGTAAGCGTCTCATAAAATGTTCAAAGTTCAGGAAGTTTTATCAAACAGAAAATAACAAAAATTATCTTGCAGTTGTTATAAGGTAATATACAAGTGTATAGAGTACATGCCCTTTGACTCAGTCGATTATGTAGCGCACGATTACAGTTTTAACTATAACTCACACAATAATTTAGCTAGAAACGATATTCAACTAGTTATACCTTTGCTAAGACATGCTTAACAAGGCGTTTGCTGTACTGGACCATGAAAAGTCACCAACAAACATTATTGTGTCGAAAACTTTCGATGGATATGGATATCATTAAGGATACTTATTCGGACGAATTTTAGTAAAGTTTGTTTATTTCATCGCTCCGGGCATTCGGCTATATTCGGTATACTATACGGAATAAAAAACTTCTTGATAACATTTAAATGACTTTCTCATGTGATCAATCGGCCATTCCATTTCAAAACATTAAAATTCCCACTATATTCATTTAGTTATAAAGGTGTTGATATGAATAAGCCCTTCGAAAAATTCAAAACCGCTGACTCTTAGTTTTCCATTGAAAACTTTTATATTCTACATTTTACTATGTGATGAATACATTAGGCCAAAGTTGGAAATATAAGGTTAAATGCGTACCTTAAATATGGTTTATGGTTTTTTTGTGAAATTATTATTCATGTTTCTATGTGACTGTCAGGTAAATTAGTGAATCCGTTATGGCTAAGACTTTCAGGAAATCGAAATATATATAAATATATTAGATCTCGCAGAAGAAAGAGAGTGAGTTTTATAAAACATCATTATTCTTTGCAATGAGTATGGGAAAAGAGGTTGGTTAATATATGATAAATTCTTATGAATATAAAATAAACACCTGATAAAATAATCACACATTAAAACATATTCAGCGCATTAGTTGTATCGATATCATGTGAAGGTTCATATGCAGTAAAAGCATGCTGCGCATGTCATCACCAGAATACAATCAATAATATGTTGAAATGTAATAAGACAGGGAGCCCAATGATGACATGCAATTTGTAAAGTCGAACCTTCTAAAGCGTCCCAACTAGTTGTTGGCAACGCATTACCTCTTGCTGCTTTCAATTTCGCCCGATAACTACGAGCTCGCTCGGCATCGGTGCATGGTCGTTTCGGAGGATTTCCCGTATTTTCGCTCTTTAAGCGCTTCCCGAATCTGCGCAAGCGTTCTGGATCAAATCGGTTAGGCATTCTCACTTTCACTATGTTTCTCAAAACGTTTTTCTTCCTAGAGGTAGGACTCTGTCCAACGCGAATCGTTAACACAACAGAACAACTGTTTATAACACACTACTAATTGGAATTTACAGAGAATGTTGGTTCGGAATATCATGTTCAACATCGAAAATTGTGTCCGTGATAGGGAATTTATGTGGTTTAAGGTATGCGACGAAGGGAAAACAAGTTTTGCTAATACCACTGGCTGCCAATCGACAATTTGAAACGTAAATCCCAATCAAACAAACTCTCAAGCTGAGAATATGAAATTGACAGTAGCAAAGATGGATTTGTATCTGGTAGCATTTATTGATTTATTGATTCATCGTGGGTTGCGCCAACCAGACAAAATTTTCCCGACAGCTCGCCCTCCATGCAGGCGTTTTTGCAGTTGCGGCGAACGAATTGGCACCATATTAGGCGCACAAACCAAACGAAATAAAAGTTTAATTCTTTTATAAACAACTCTTTTGATTAAATTGGTTGTCCTCAAAAGGACAGTTTATCAATTAATGGATGCGCCAACCAGCTGGGTGAAATTTTTACCGACGGCACCGAACTTAATTTAAGATTAGTTCATTCTTGAATAAACAACTCTTTTATTTGAATTTATTGTCCTCAAAAGGACAGATTATTTCCACTTACTGCTTACTGCTGCTCGCCCCCAAGGACGCTTTCCCCCAAACAGCAGCGTTTTCGAAGTCGCGGGAAACAATCGCCACGATGAGGTAAGATGGCGGCTTGCACAAAACCGACGCGATTGTGCGCCCTCATAATCCGCCATTTTGCCTCATCGCGACGATCGTTGCCTGGGAGAGCCTGTACTTACCTCACCAGCTGCTACGTGACCACCAGCCGCCTCTGCATCAGCTCCGCTGCCGTACAATGAGGTCATCAACTGCAGCATTTTTACCGCGGCAGCGAAATCACGGTGAAAAATCGCCGCTGTGAGATTACATGGCGGCTTATGGAGCGCACAAACCAACGCGATTAAAAACGCATCGCGTCGGTTTGTGCGCTCCCATAAGCTGCCATGTAATCTCACAGCGGCGATTTTTCCACCGCGATTTCGCTGCCGCGGTGGCAAAAAATTGCTGCAGTTTGGTGGAGCCTTCATTTGTACGGCAGCGGAGCTGGTGCAGAGGCAGCTGATGGCCACGTAGCAGCTGGTGGTGGTAAGTAGCAAGGCTCTCCCAAATAGCGATTGTCGCGATGAGGCAATCGCGTCGGTTTTGTGCATGCCGCCATATTACCTCTTCGTGGCGATTGTTTCGCCGCGACTTCGAAAACGCTGCAGTTTGGTGGAGCCTTGAAGCAGCTCCCTGCGACCAGCTCCCAGCGACCGGCTCCCAGCGACCAGCTCCCAGCGACGAGCTCCCTGCGACCAGCTCCCTGCGCTCCCTCCGCACAGCTTCAATGTTGCCAAATGACTGAGGCAAAATTTTCCTTAGTGTTCGTTTCATGCCGTTCTCAGCTGCGTGCGAGAAGTACATGGAAAGTCGAATGACATGATTGGTTAAAGTCCCTCTCTAACACAAAGAAGAATAAGATGATGCAAGACGTTCCTTGCTTCGATTTGAAATCTGTGATAGGATATTTGGTAAATTTACTCTGCAAAATGACATTATAAGACATCACCTTGTATTTGTGTTATTTTCAATAGTTTACTATTGATTGAGAAAAATGTTTGACAATTGAATTGGAGCGCGGTAAAATTTCCGACCGATTGAAGAAGAAATCATGTAAATCTATCGTGGATTATTTGAGTTATTCGCGTACAAAACGTACGATTTTTCGTGACGGTCGCAAAATTTTAGATTTTCATTTGACATCCTACCCTTGCCGTAAGACGTAGTCTACGTCAAAAGTACTGACTGATAGTTCTTGATAGTGGAGATATTAGATGAATATATTATTTTCTTTTCTCAATTTTTGTTCACTTGGTTAAAGCAGTCGTTCTCCGAATAAATGAATCAATTCATTTTTGATGAGTAAATATTGAATTAACGATTGTTCTCATGCTGAAAAATCTACTTGAGTATCACGAAAGATGTTTCCAGAATAAAAAAACATGTAAAGGCGGTTAAGAGATGCCAATCAAACAAATACTCAATATCCGTTGGTTTGATGCCGTTGGAAAAACTATGTCAAAACTCAATGCACTATACCCACTATATGACTTTGTGCAATATGTTCATGCAAAATGCATACAAAATGATAAACATATTCACCTTTATATCATCATCATTTCAACTGATCGAGTTTGATTTCTGTTCAACTTCATCCAATTTTAATTTCTCAAATATGTTCATGTCAATCTAATCAGACTCAGCAAATTCCAATAAGCAATTTCCTAGTTCACACTGAAAAAAGTACCGTCGAAACAAACAAATTTCAGCCAAATTTAAACATAAACTAAGTTTATTCTGACCTCACAAATAAACTTGCTTTATTTATAAAATATTCCATGTTTAAATCGAAATGGCATCGATCTTTGAATTAAACATCATATTACGATTATTTTAAACAGATTGACGTCAAAAAACGTTGTAATTTCGATAAACAGGCAGATTTTTGTTTGTTCAAAATTTATGTTAGGTATATCGTTTCTTCACGGTACAAAAAGAGTATAGTAGGTAGGGTAGGCGTAACTAGTAGAGTGTAACCTGAACTGAAATACCGCAGTATGTTACGAAAGCTCGCGAAAAGCACCGAGTGCGCCGAACCATTACGAAGTGACCGTTTGTTCCCGCCATGTCGTCGACAGAAATATTATAAATGTGATCCAACCATATTGAAAATAGTTAGTTCATATTCAGATAGCCATCGAATACAATAATCAGAAGTAGTTATAAGTAAATAAATGTAGTGTAAATGTCTTTGGTTAAGTTAAATGTATGTTTCAAGTGAATTAAGCAGCTTAAGTTGTGTTAAAGACTTGACCGTGTGTGCTATAAATAAGCTGTGGAAGAATTAAGCTCAAAGGCAACTATGCCGAAGATCACAACCTGTGTACTGGGAAAGGGAAATACCCAACAGTTCGCCAAGTGTACTAAGCGTCGTAAAATTGGAAAAGGTCGCTATTTCCGGAGGCCACAACATTGGTGCCGTGACCAGGATAGCGGTCCTTTGGAACATACCGACGCCATTGGATCAGCGGACAATTGTATTGGCCCTATTATATTGCATTACAAAGCCACGGGGCGCCATCACGATCAACGAGCGCGCTAATATTGGGCGCTGCCATTTCGAATTCTGTAAGTATGGACCATTGTGGAAGGGCATAACGTATTTTTGGGAATTGAGATTAGGGAGATTTGAATGATTATACAAGGCTTGTTAGACAGGTCTACAAGGTGAGGACCTGTCCAACTATTTACGTTTCCGCTTTCGTCTCTACCAGGTCGATTTTTGTTGGCTTCTTTTATTTAACTACTTCGACAGGGATTTCGGTGGCCGGACATTTCGGCATTTCTTTATCGCCTTTTGGACTCGAAAATACGGTTTGAGGATCAACTTGGTAGACGCTAGACGATCTCGATTATTAGTAAGGTTCTGGACTGACTGGAATTTATACGATTGATTTGTACGTGGAAGGCAAGTGAGCTGAGATAATAACAGATAATAAACCAAAGGCCTGATTGACAGGCTCACCAGATGAGTCCCTGTCCAACTCTCTTATTATCTGTCGGAAGGTGCTTCTCTTGTTTGTCGTACCACAGATCTGTGCATTTACTTCCGGTTTTGGGGCTGCATGACGTCATCTCGATACGGTGCTCGATCTTGCGGTTGAAGAAGGACCTGATACGCTCATTCCTACTGAGAGGTGTGGATTGCTGTTCCAGAGTAATTGTATATATATATATATATATATATATATATATATATATATATATATATATATATAAATATATATATATATATATAAATATATATATATATATATATATATATATATATATATATATATATATATATATATATATATATATATATATATATATATATATATATATATATATATATATATATATATATATATATATAAATATATATTTATATATATATATATATATATATATATATATATATACAGCAATTCCATGAAAAAAGTTATACGATCTTCAGAATTTTATAAATATTCGGTAGGATTGTTCAAAATCGAAAAATATTAGACCCGTATTTTTTTATTTCGTTATTAGACTGGACCTTTCAGCGTTAGACTGGTCCAAAGATCGAGATTTTTCAAAATCTTCAATTTTCAAAAATTTATAACTCCTAAACCGTTTAACCGATTTTAGTCATTTTTGGCCATTGTATTGGTTTTTTTTGAATTTCAAGCAAAAATACGAAATCTTTGAATATATCAATTTTTGTATGAAAAAATACAAAACAAATAGTTTTTCTTGAATTTGACTGCGAGGGGCCTCAACGACTCTCTTGTTTAAGCATTTTTAAATGAAAGAGCATTCAATTTTACATAACATATCAAAAATTGGAGATGTTCTGCGTGTCGTTTTGGAGATAAAATTTTTAAATAATAAATCATTACTCTTCATTTTATACATCACCCGCTTGTAGAAACATGATGAAGATGCATGGTGAGATTACCATGCGTCTCATCCAATCAAACCTATGACTAATGAAATCTATGAGTAGAACACAGAATGTCAAGATAAATATTATATAATAAATAATATTTACTTGACATAATTATATAATATTATAGCAACTAAGACTAATGAGACCTTAGGTAGATATTGACAATTTGATTACCTAACATTCTTTTCGTTACACAGAGGGCATTGGTATTATTATTTAAAAGAAGAACCGTTGATAGCGTATTGACTACCTACTGTAGATGTAGAATGTTTATCGACCTGTGAGATTGAATTGAATTGTTTCTCGGCTGTAGCGACTCGTGGTCTACTCGCTGACGGAGGGGCAGAGTGGAATTTCTAAAGCGGAGAAGCAGCAGAGTGAACAACATCTCTTTCATTTCATACTCGTCGCTCGCTTGCGTTATCTGTTATTCTGTTGCTTTCTGCTTTAGAAATTCCGCTCTACTCGCTCCCGTCTGCAACAGACCTCGATCGCTACAGCCGAGAAACAATTCAATACCTATTGTAGTCTAGGCTGCAGTTCACTTCACTTGATCGTAGGTACAATATAAACATCATATAAAACACGGAAATTTATGTAAGAAGTTACCAGTTGAAAACAAAGTATCATATCAGAACAGTTATATCAAAGAATATCGTAAATGAAACGTAAGTGTTCAATTTGTAGTGTTTGGGTGTTGAGTTCGTGTTCCAGAAAAATCAACGCAAAATTGTACGACCATGCTGTGGAAAAAAGGTTAAAATTGATGAGAGTAGCTCTTTCATTTGTCAAAGTTGCTACAAGAAATTGTATAAGCACATTGATACCATGACCGAAGAACCCATTACAGGACCATCCAGTATAGGCACTACAGGTATGTTATATAAAAGTTCATATAATTCTGTTTTAATTTGAATTCTTCTCTTGCAATTGTTACTGGAACATTTTTATTTTTACATTCTTTTAGAATCGTGCGAAGCAACCAGTCACGAAACGATTGCCCTTGCAGGACCGTCCGGCATTGTTCCTTTTCCTACCAAAGTAAATAATAAAATAGAAATTATTTGCATGATTTCCAATCAATCAATTTTTAATCAATAATTTGTTATATTTATTTACAGGCTCATTGGAAACAACCAGCTATGAATCGATCGGTACCACCAATAACACGTTTTTGTCTGACGATAATGAAATGCTAACACAGCTTAAGGATAAATTTAAGGAAACAAAAGATAGCAATGAGCGGTATAGGATTTTAACCACACTGCCCAAAAGTTGGTCTACATATAGGATTATGCAAGAGTTTGATGTTTCCCAATATATGGCCAACCAAGTGAAAGTATTACAACAACAGGAGGGAATAATATCAGTGCCTAAAAAGAGGATTAGTAGAGCTTCGTTAGAGAGGAAACGCTAATGCGTGTTCGTAATTTTTATAATAGCGACGATATAAGTCGTGTGCCCGGGAAAAAGGGATTATTTGATATCCAACAATGAAGAAGGTAGGATCTATATACAAAGAAGGTTAGTTTTATGCAATTTGCAAGAGGCGTACTCCATATTTAAAAATACTCATCCTGATATTAAGATTGGATTTTCGATGTTCGCCAGTAACCGTCCAAAACACTGCATTTTGGCAGGAACAAGTGGCACGCATACGGTGTGCGTTTGCATTTACCACCAAAACGTTAAATTGATTTTTAAAACACTCCAAAGTAAACAATAACTTCCAGATGGTGTTCAGTCCTACCATGATATGTTTTCAAAAATAATTTGTCAAAATTCAAATGAGCATTGCTGGCAGCAATGTTACGGAAAATTGTCCGGGAATGCAAATTTTGCGGTAGAACTTATGACCATTCTTAATAACGGTCACGTTGAATCATTACAATTTAAACAATGGCGTCAAGCAGAAAGATGCAGTTTGGACTTAGTTGAAATGGACACACAAGAATTTATTGATACTTTTTTAGAAAAATTACTCAATTTATTGCCACATAACTTTACAGCTGAGCGACAGGCAAACTATTTAAAACACGTGAAAAACAATTTAAAAGCTACTGAGTGTATCATAATCTGTGATTTTTCGGAGAATTATTCATTCGTTGTGCAGGATGCAGTTCAAGGCTTTCATTGGGCAAACGCTCAATGTACTATTCACCCTTGTGCTATTTATTTTAAAGATGAAGAATCAAATGATTTGAAGTTTACCAGTTCTATTGCAATTGCTGATTTCACTAAACATAATCATGTCGCAGTGCGTCTTTTTTTGACTCAATGCATAGCGTTCATAAAAAGTAAGTTATCAGGTTTAGAGAAAATTTATTTCTTCTCAGATGGATCTGGAAGCCAATACAAAAATAAAATGACCGCTTTTAATTTGTGCAACATGCAAAAAGATTTTGGCATAGATGCCGAGTGGAATTTTTACGCTACTTGTCATGGAAAGGGCCCTTGTGATGCTTTGGGAGGCGTATTGAAACGAAATGCTGCGAAAGCCAGTTTGCAAGATCATAACATAACAACGGCCGAAGAACTTTATTCATGGGCTATTTCTAAGCCAGACTCGAAAATACACTATCAATTTTTTTCGGAATCCGACTATAATAAAATGGAAAGAAAATTAAAAAATCGTTACACACGTGTGAAGCAAATTTCAGGGACTCAGTCATTCCATAGTTTTAAGCCTCAAAACGAAGAGTATATTATTGTGAAACAAAATTCATTTTCAACGGAAGAAAATGTATAAAATTGTTATGAAAAAACTTAATAAATAAAAATAAATGTATAAAAGTGTTTTTCTTATTTTTTAACATGTTCATCATGTCGCGCGGCTTTAAAGTGTTTTTTTCTTGGAACTTACACTAAGCAAAAATATTTGAAATTTTAAAGCCTTATTTATTTGAAAAGGTAATCGTCAAAAAATAGCAATTGGTCTGTGTGGTTAACGGAAAGCCTTAAAGACTGATTCGAATGTTATACTAAGTTTGTAAGTAACTCATAGATTTCATTAGTCATAGGTTTGATTGATGGAGACGCATGGTAATCTACCATGCATCTTCATCGTTTCTACAGGCGGGTGATGTATAAAATGAAGAGTAATGATTTATTATTTAAAAATTGTATCTCCAAAACGACACGCAGAACATCTCCAATTTTTTGATATGTTATGTAAAATTGAATGCTCTTTCATTTAAAAATACTTAAACAAGGAGTCGTTGAGGCCCTCGCAGTCAAATTCAAGAAAAACTATTTGTTTTGTATTTTTCATACAAAAATTGATATATTCAAAGGTTTCGTATTTTTGCTTGGAAAAAATACCAATACAATGGCCAAAAATGACTTAAATCGGTTAAACGGTTTAGGAGTTATAAATTCTTGAAAATTGAAGATTTTGAAAAATCACGATTTTTGGACCAGTCTAACGCAGAAAGGTCCAGTCTAATAACGAAATAAAAAATACGGGTCCAATATTTTTCGATGTTGAACAATCCTACCGAATATTATAAAATTCTGAGAGATCGTATAACTTTTTTCATGGAATTGCTGTATATATATATATATACATATATATATATATATATATATATATATATATATATATATATATATACCGGCGTCGGTGGTGTAGTGGTAAGCGTGACTGCTACTGGCACCCCAGTGGGTCTGGGTTCAATCCCAGTCGACGTCGGTGGCTTTTCTGAGGCGAAAAATCTTGGTCACGTCTTCCTTCGGAAGGGAAGTAAAGCCGTTGGTCCTGGTTCATATTCATGAGTCGTTAGGTAGGGTCCAGGTGGTGGAGTCGTCTCCCTGGCGTCGGTGATTGTCACCATGTGAGGAAATAGGCCGACGGAAAATAAATAAGTAAAAAAAATATATATATATATATATATATATATATATATGTATATATATATATATATATATATATATATATATATATATATATATATATATATATATATATATATATATATATATATATATATATATATATATACAAGTCCATTTCATAGGCTCACCAGGTGAGTTCCTGTCCATCAACCAGTATTTTCTCTGGAATGTGCTTTGCTGGTTGCTTTTCCACAGATCCTATTCGATAGCAGTGTGTTGCCTGATCTTCGTGAAGTTCATCCAGTGCGAGGACCATGTCGTCGTCTAGGAAGCAGAAAAATCTGCTGCGCAACAGGGACAGCATTATCAACTTTCTGGCACGGATCGAGCATTTCCTGGAAACCACCAAGGAGTTCGAAGAACAATCGGTGAAAATTCGTTCGGAGAAACTCGAGCAAAAGTGGAACGAATTCGAGGACGTTCAGGCGACATCGAAAGCACAGAGGACAACGAAGACAACATGCCAGAGCACCAGCAGCTTAGGGCTGAATTTGAAGCGAAATATTTCGAGGAAAGGGCAGGGTTGGCGAGAAAATTACCCCAAGTGCATGCGACACCAGACACTTCCACTGCGCACACACATGTCCAAGCTTCCGTACGACTCCATCAAATTAATCTGCCAGAGTTTGATGGCAATTTCCAAAATTGGCTTCCGTTTCACGATACCTACGTGGCCTTGATCGATTCCTCGATAGAACTAACGGATATTCAGAAGTTCCACTATTTGAGCGCTTCGCTGAAAGGAGATGCTCCAAAATTGATCGATTCTTATTCGATGAGTGAGGCTAATTACAGGGTGTCTTGGGAGGGATTGGTCGATCGGTTCTCAAATAACTATCTCCTCAAGAAACGTCATCTGAACGCCTTGTTTGAGTATCCTCGGATAAAAGGGGAATCAGCTGCGGGCTTGCACGAGCTCATCGATTGTTTCGAGCGTAACACAAAGATAATGGACCAATTAGGAGAAAGGACGATCGGTTGGGGGCGATGCTGGTACATTTGATGGTCTCGAAGTTGGACGAAGTTGTTCAGAAGCGGTGGGAGGAGCATGTCACCCCAGATAAAGAGCCATCGTTTGGGTCATTGGTCGAATTTCTGAAAAACAAACACGGATTTTGGATGCGGTGTCGGTCGATCAGCGCACGTTCTCATCGGCTTCTGTCAAATAGTCATAAGTTTCGTTCAGCAAGGGTTTCGGTCAACTCGGTGACTGAAAACGTTCCATCAAACTGCTTCACCTGTAGTGAAAGGCATTGGATAAGTCGGTGTCCAACCTTCGCAAATCTTCCGGTGGATAAACGGCTGCCACTTACCAACTTCAAGCGACTCTGCAGCAACTACTTGGGCCGGAATCATTTGGCGCGAGATGGTCCTTAAAAATTTAGATGTAAAACGTGCTCCAAGAAACATCATTTGTTGTTACACCCTGGTTTCCCCGGGTTTGGTTCTAATTTCCCTCCTACTCCCACTTCAGCGGTTAAGGAAACATTGAACACTTCTGCTCCATCATCAACCGGCGGTGCTTCGAACTCTGGTGTATCGGTTTCTAGTTCAGTGGCATAAATTTCATCCAATGTAGCGACGGGGCAGTCGAAGTCTCATCTGTTTCTTCTCACGGTACGACTCAAGGTGAAGGACGCATGGGGAAGGACACACCACGCAAGAGCGCTGTTAGACTCTGGCTCACAAGCCAATTTGATATCGGAAAATCTCTGCAGGCTACTTCGACTAACAAGGCGGAATAGAGAGGTGGAAATAACTGGCATCGGACGAACCACGGGCCATTCCGCTCACGAAGTCTCCACTACAATCTCCTCTCGGGTGCAGCATTTCTCAACGGCAATGGATTTTTGGTGCTAGAACAAATAACCGACGATCAACCATCTGTTTCACTTCCACTAGCACGTTCTGAACTTCCATCAGATATGATTCTTGCTGATCCTGAATTCAACCTATCTGGTCCAATCGATTTGATTCTGGGAGCACAATATTTCTACGAGGTACATGTTCGCGATGGTGGCCGGTTGCAGATTCGCAAGTTCGGCAATACGCTTCCTGTATTCGTCAATACGGTGTTTGGTTGGGTAGCAGCTGGTGAAACAAAAGGCATGGAAAACTCATTTTCCATTAACGGATTAATTGCCACCTTGCAATGGTTGAGCCGCTGAGACAAGGCAATGGAACGGTTTTGGGAGGTTGAGGAGTTAACAGTAAAAACACCTCGCTCACAGGAAGAAGACGACTGTGAATTACACTTCGTCAACACAGTCACACGGGACGCCACTGGCAGGTACATCAGTGAGGTATCCAAAGCGTATGAATTTCAAGAGCATTATTGGTGAGTCTGAAATTGGCCGCTTTGCGACGGTTTCAACAAATTGAGAAGCGGTTGGAACGAGAATCAAATGTACGAACACAGTACAACGATTTCATGAGAGAGTATATCGAATTGGGCCATATGAAATCCATCAGCGCAGCAGATGATCCTCGTTTGGATGAAGTAAAAACGGTTTGCTACCTTCCACACCATCCGGTATTCAAGGAATCGAGCTCCACCACAAAGATACGGGAGGTCTTCGACGGTTCAGCTAAAACAACAACAAATTATTCGCTTAACGCTGCCCTTACTTACAGGACCCATGACTCAGGATGAACTATTAGATTTGATGCTCCGTTTCCGGAATCATCATATTGCTCTGGTTGCCGACGTCGCAAAAATGTACCGGCAAATTCGGATCCACGACGATGACACGTCTTTACAAAGAATTCTCTGGCGGTTCGACCCATCGAAACCAATCCATGTGTATGAGCTGCAGACCGTTAGCTACGGTTTATCCCCATCTTCGTTTCTCGCCACTCAGGTGTTGAAGCAACTCGTTTTGGATCTTGGTCAAAGTACAAATCTGCATCTTGTGCCGTGCAAGACCACTTCTACATGGATGATTTTCTCTCGGGAGAGGATACGATAGAAAAAGCTACACTACTTCAAAGGGAAGTGCAAGCCATGTTAGCAGAAGGGGCCTCGAACTTCGGAAATGGTGCTCGAACAATCCGGATGTTTTGAAAGGTTTGCCCATCGAAGCCCTTGGAGGAGACACAACCTTCCACTTTGAAGCCGATCAAAAGGTCAAAACGCTGGGGTAGGATGGGAACAGGATCAGACCAACTGTGCATCGAGGTTCAACCATCTACAAACGATACCAGTTGGACAAAACGCAAAATCTTCTCGGCAATCGCGAAGCTCTACGACCCACTTGGATTGATCTCACCAGTTTTAGCATGGTCCAAGATCCAAATGCAACATCTTTGGCTTCTCACTAT
>JASCZW010010993.1:0-33876 GCA_034211315.2 Aedes japonicus | reverse complement strand
AGTCACCGCTGGAGGATCCGTCAAATGTAAGTGTTTGCTTCATTTCTATTCTAACCAAAAACAATTCTAATCAATCTCATCCTGCACAGGGCGACAAGGTGTACAAGTCGGTGTTCATCATCTTCTTCCAGGGTGACCAGCTGAAGACCCGCGTCAAGAAGATTTGCGAAGGTTTCCGCGCCACGCTTTACCCTTGCCCGGAAGCTCCGACCGATCGGCGTGAGATGGCCATGGGTGTGATGACCCGCATCGAGGACCTGAACACGGTTCTCCGGCAAACGCAGGACCATCGTCATCGGGTACCGGTGGCTGCTGCCAAGAACCTGAAGAACTGGTTCGTCAAGGTGCGCAAGATCAAGGCCATCTACCACACGTTGAATCTGTTCAACTTGGATGTGACGCAAAAGTGCTTGATTGCCGAGTGCTGGGTTCCGTTGTTGGATATCGAAACCATCCAGATTGCGCTGCGTCGGGGAACGGAACGTTCCGGATCATCCGTTCCTCCCATCCTGAATAGGATGGAGACTTTCGAAGATCCGCCAACGTACAATCGTACGAACAAGTTTACCAGTGCTTTCCAGGCCTTGATCAACGCGTACGGCGTGGCTAGCTATCGTGAAATGAACCCGGCTCCGTATACTATCATTACGTTCCCGTTCTTGTTCGCTGTGATGTTTGGCGATTTGGGACACGGTGCCATTATGGCTCTCTTCGGTTTGTGGATGGTGCTGAAGGAAAAACCACTTGCCGCGAAGAAAACTGACAACGAAATCTGGAACATCTTTTTTGGCGGACGTTACATTATCTTCCTGATGGGAGTTTTCTCGATGTACACTGGATTTGTGTACAACGATATATTCTCAAAATCGTTGAATGTGTTTGGATCGGCCTGGAGCATCAACTACAACACATCCACGGTAATGACGAACAAGGCCTTGCAGCTGAATCCGGGCAGTAATGATTACTCGGGAACACCTTATCCGATGGGTTTGGATCCGGTTTGGCAGGTGGCAGAAAACAAGATCATTTTCCTGAATGCATACAAGATGAAGATTTCAATCATTTTCGGCGTTATTCACATGTTGTTCGGTGTCTTCGTTGGACTGTTCAATCACCGTTACTTCAAGAACAAGATGGCCATCTATTGCGAGTTCATCCCTCAAGTAATCTTCCTGGTGTTCCTCTTCTTCTACATGACCCTCATGATGTTCATGAAGTGGACAAAGTATTCGGCCGATAGTGAGGACGTCTTGTTCTCGGCTGCATGTGCTCCATCTATATTGATCACCTTCATTAACATGGTTCTGTTCAAATCGGTCGAAGAAGAGGGCGAATGCAGCCCGTTCATGTTTGCCGGGCAGCAAGGTATTCAGAAGTTCCTGGTCATTATTGCATTGCTGTGCGTACCGTGGATGCTTCTGGCCAAACCGATCATGATCATGCGTAGCCGCAAGGAAGCAGCTGTAAGTTATCTTCTATGATTCATTAGGATATGTTATTATATTTCACAATTTCCAGCATCAACCAATTACTCCGTACAGCAATGAAAACGGCGATGCCGAGACCGGTCTTAATCAACAGAATGCTACCCAGGGTGCCGCAGTTCAGCAGGGTGGTGGCCATGGGGGCCACGATGACAATGAAGAAATGTCCGAGATTTTCATTCACCAGGGTATCCACACCATCGAATATGTGCTCGGTTCGGTTTCCCACACTGCTTCGTACCTTCGTTTGTGGGCTTTATCGCTTGCCCATGCCCGTAAGTATTGGACGAGGGTGGTCTGTTGGTAAACCTTGTTTTCACCACTGTTTGTTTCCGTAGAATTGGCTGAAGTATTGTGGAACATGGTGCTGAAGAATGGTCTCCAACAAGGTGGCTGGATTGGCGGAATCCTTCTCTGGGCTATCTTTGGATTCTGGGCAGTTCTAACCGTTGGCATCCTTGTACTTATGGAAGGGTTATCCGCTTTCCTTCATACCCTTCGTTTGCATTGGTAAGTTGAGATTGACAACATTCTTTAAGATGTTTTTTTAAACATTAATCAACATTTTCCAGGGTTGAGTTCCAGAGCAAGTTTTATGCCGGTTTAGGTTACGCATTCACACCGTTCTCGTTCGAGATCATTTTGGATACTAGCTCCAGTTCAACGGAAGATTAGACATCAAATTGACAAACTTATGGAAAGACACAACCAACAAAATGAATTTAAAAATCGTTCAACTCGAAATATAAATATTAATATTATTCTGCGAAATGCGTTACACATAATCAAATCATTCTAAGCCGGCTTCGGCTTGAATTAAAATTCTTTAAACTCTTGTCGTTCGTGTTATGTAGAAGAACTAATAGTTGGATTTAAACGACGTAAGTATTTATTACGAAAAAGCAACAGTACTTCTATTCAAAAACATTGAAGCAAATTTCAACCAAATGAATTAAAGAATACAGGAATAACAGTGTTAAAGTAAATGTTTGCAAACCAGTACTCTATAAATTGTAGCCAATATTGACGTTCACCTCCAGAATATAGATGTAAACTTAGCACACATATTAGAAGCAGCAGCACAAATCGAGACTTGAGCTTATTTATCCGAAATGGTCAGTTAATATCTTACTTAAAGGGTTCCAGTTAAATTGCATCATCAATAGCAGTAACATTTCGCCCTAGGGTTGATTTCAACGACATTTTGGGATTCCTCAGCGTGTATTGTTTGTGTTTCATTCACGCAAAAACCGCAGTAGAAGCTACCATTTCGAGGGTCAAATTAAGCGCAATCACCATCAATTTTCAGCTGACTATAAATGTGTTTGATTTACCATGCATGCGATTAGATCAACCATGGTGCGAATGATATCAATATGAGGGCTGTCAACATAACAAACGTTGACGGTTCCACCATAAACGTAGTAAATTTGACTGAAATTTCATGGTAGTTTTAAAGATAGGCGTAGTCGTAAAATGGTAGTTTTTACTGCAAGAATTTTTTCTGTGTGTGAATGTGTCGTAGTTTCGAAAATGGAGTCGAAGGAACAGCAAGTGTGCGAGAACGTTTTGCACACGCACCTCGACAACCCACTTCTTTCGCACCGAGCCGTCGGAAAGATGTTGAAAATTCACCAGTCTACAGTGTCTCGCGTCATAAAACGTTTCGGGGAACGTTTAACTGTCGATCGGAAGAAGGTGAGGGGTAGAAAAAGTGTTCCGTACTGTGTGAAGGATCGCAAGCGAGCGGTCCACATCAACGAGGCTGAGTATTTGATTTGCCAAGGGAACATTGCAGACGGCAGCGTTAAGGCCGAGCTACAATGGGGAGCGCAACGGCGCGCTGCGGCAGCTTTTGACATAAAATACATGGATCAACTGTCTGCCACAACGCGCTGTTGTGCTCTCCATTGTAGCTCGGCCTTAACGCTGCCGTCTGCAATGTCCCCTTGGCAAATCAAATACTCAGCCTCGTTGATGTGGATTTTGAAACGATCTCGAACGCGGCAACTCTTCTTAAAACATCGTTTAAGTCCGGACTTGATGGTGTTTCGTTCGTATTTCTAAAACAGAATATGGCCTATCTTCTGGATCCACTTCATCAGATTTTCCAACTGTCCCTCTCTAGCGGCATATTTCCTTTTTGCTGGAATACGTCAGACATGTTTCCGGTATTTAAAAAAGGACGCAAGCGGGACGTGAATAAGTACAATGGAATCACATCGCTAAGCGCTCTATCGAAGTTTTTTTGAAGTGGTCGTAAGAAACTCTCTTTATGCACATTGTAAGCAGTTTTGGAGTGCCGATCACCACGGGTTTTCAGCCGAACTATCCCCAATAACAAACCTATTGTGCCTAACGTAGTACACACTTAGTTTTTTTTGCCGAGAATCTAACAGACAACAATTGACATGCAATTGAAACACAAATTTCTGCATAACTCGAGAAGTAATCAAGCAAATGGAACCAAATCTGGCAGTACAGTTTACCGGTTCTTGGTTTCCCTGAGCTTGGAGCGGAAGACCGTCCGGCGAAGATTATGACGAAGAAAAAGAAGAAGGAAGCATTGAAAAAGCTGTAAGACAACAAGGCCGGAAAGAGTTTGCGTGACGCCGGCCGAAAATATCACTGCTCCCATACCTTCATTCACCGAACCCTCAAGCTGGACGACATCATCTGTCGGACGGACACGGACACGGACGAACAGATAGCGACCGAGATATCGCAATGCCGGTGGATGACGAAGAACTACCGCGGGACGTCGTTCGTGCTGGACGACGAAAGTTACTTTCCAATCTCGACGACCCACAGTCCAGGAAATGACAGCTACTATTCCAGCGACAAGTCGGTCAGATCCTCCGAGCTAAAATATAAGTTTAAGCATAAATTTGAAAGAAAAAAAATCAGTGGGGTTGTGTACAAGACACGACCGGTTGACGTAGACTACGTTAAACCAAGTGATGCATTATAATGTCAAGGAAATTCTGTTTGGCTATTATTAGCGTTAAAAGGGTTTTAATTATTCGTGCCGGTCGCTTACCCTTACCGATAGAAGCAGTTTGAGTCACAATATGCCGGGTGCGGCTCTTATGGGACATTATACCAGCGTTTTGAAGCCAGTATGTAAGAAAATTCTATTGTACGCTCTTCAGATATTATTTGGTGGCCCTGAAAAGGGCCGTTTGGTTTTATGAAGTCAGTATGTGGGAAAATTCTCTTGTACACTCTTTATAACTCTTTGGTGGCCCTGAAAAGGGCCGTTTGGTTTTATGAAGTCAGTGCGAAAATAAATCAAAGCACCGGCAGGCTTT
Source organism: Aedes japonicus (assembly GCA_034211315.2). Taxonomy (NCBI): domain Eukaryota; kingdom Metazoa; phylum Arthropoda; class Insecta; order Diptera; family Culicidae; genus Aedes; species Aedes japonicus. Next base: position 29,081 of record JASCZW010010993.1, on the reverse strand, counting down.
GATTTATTTTCACTGATTTTATGGATCCGCTGCATAGCACACTGTTGCCTAGTAACGACTTGGTAAATTCCAATATGACTGCCAATCGACCGAAATGTAAGATCAACTCTTATTCAAATAACTCTCTTAAGTTAGAAATTGAATTGATCAGTTGGCTTGCGCCAATCAGTTAGGAAATTTTTTTCACCGGCGGAGAATTGTCCTGCTCGCCTCAAATGGAGGCTCTCCCGCAAACAGTAGCGTTTTTGCATTAATTTAATTCTTATATAAACAACTCTCTGAACTGGATTGGTTGTCCTCAAAAGGACAAATTATTTATTAGTGGGTTGCTCCAATCAGCTGGCTACAATTTTCCCGACGGCACCATGATATTAGGCGCCCAAACCAAACGAAATAAAAGTTTAATTCTTGTATAAACAACTCTTTTAATGAAAATGGTTGTCCTCAAAAGGACAGATTATCAATTTATGGATTGCGCCATCCAGCTGGGTAAAATTTTTACCGACGGCTCGCCCTCCATCGAGCACCGAGCTAAATTTAAGATTAGTTCTTTAATAAACAACTCTTTTATTTTAATTTATTGTCCTCTAAAGGACAGATTATTTCCACCTACTGCTGCTCGCCCCCAAGGACGCTTTCCCCCAAACAGCAGCGTTTTCGAAGTCGCGGCGAAATCGCCACGGTAAGGTAAGATGGAGGTAAGAAACCGACGCGATTGTGCGCCCCCATAATCCGCCATTTTACCTCATCGCGACGATCTTTGTTTGGGAGAGCATTGGTACTTACCATCACCAGCTGCTACGCGACAACGATCTGCTACGCGACCACCAGCTACCGCTCTGCGCACTAGCTCCGCACGCTCAATACTGCCAAACGAATGAGGCAACATTTTCCTAAGTGTGCGTTTTATACTGTTCTCAGCTGCATGCGAGACGTACATGGAGAGACGTACATGATTGGTTAAAGTCCCTCTCTAATACAAAGAAGAAGAAGATGATGCAAGACGTTCCTTACTTCGATTTGAAAACTGTGATAGGAAATTTGGTAAATTTACTCTGCAAAATGACATTATAAGACATCACCTTATATTTACGTTATTTTCAATGGTTTACTATTGTTTGAGAATAGTGTTTGACAATTGAATTGAAGCGACGTAAAATTTCCGACCGATTGAGGAAGAAATCATGTAAATCTATCGTGGATTATTTGAGTTATTCGCCTACAAAACGTACGGTTTTTCGTGACGGTCGCAATATTTTAGATTTTCATTTGACACCCTACCCTTGCCGTAAGACGTAGTCTACGTCAAAAGTTATTCTATACATCTTCATATCGGACAGAGGGAATTCAAAGCTTCAAGCCGAGCGGTCTGACCGTCAATCAACAAGTGTACCAAGAGGAGTGTCTTGAGAAAATTCTTCTGCCGTTCTTAAAGGCGCATCATGCGGATGGGAAGTACGTCTTCTGGCCGAAGAAGGCGTCTTCCGATTACGCCAAGAAGACGCTGGAGTATCTTGAGCAGAAAAAGATACCGTACGTGCCGAAAGAAAGGAACCCAACAAAGCTGCCCCAGTACCGTCCCACTGAGGATTTTTTCGGCTCCCTCAGTGCCCTAGTGTACACAAATAATTGGCGGGCCAAGCAGTTGACCACGAGGATCCGGAATTGTACCCGGAAGATGGACCTCACTGCCGTCCAGCGCTCTTGTGAGAGCATCGTGAAGAATAAATATTATGTTTGTAATAAAAAATACTGAAATCGTTGATTTTTTTTTTACTATATGACTGAAAAAATTCTCATTTGTTATTGAACACCCGTTAAATTGGTTAGCGCACATAGTCGTTTTCCTTACGTTTGACGGTAGCACACTACCGCCATCTGTTTAGCTTTATCACCCATCACAGCAGATAGCGCAGGTGTGTTAGTGATAATGATTTGTAGAGAAAAATGTTCAATGTGTTATGTCTGTTTATCTGTGGTTGAACCCTCAATCTATTTTCAGCTCTGATGGCTCGGCTCGATTAACTAGTGCGTTCTAGAACAGATACGCATCTATCCCGTGAACTATACAGGGTAAGTGCTTTGCTGTCAGGAAATTAAATGGTCAAAAAAATGAGAAGCTTGCATGAATTTCAATTTTCAAAATATTTCCTGTTTGGTACTTTAACATTTGTCTTAATTTAGTTCAGGTCAGTTTCTCCTTCTGCCTTACTTGTCCGCATGCACGTTGTCGTGAAAGCGTTGTTCGAAACAACACTATGACAACTGGCACGCACGATATCTTGAGGATTGTCATTTGATATGTTCACCAAACGTTGCTTAAAATTTTCCACGGTTTGTCCTTTGACTGTCGAAAGGATTCACACCAAGCCTGCGTAGTTTTCGCCTGGTTGTCAAACCTTATCGATGTAATATTTACTGCTGATTATAACACCAGGTTTAATGAACAGCAATGGAACCTTCAAAGTTTTCGAGAAGCATTCTCAAACCATTACCCTCGAAACATTCTGTAACCTTTGAACAGCTAGTTTATCACGAGCAAAATCAGAAAAATGTTCTGCATTCACCCGATTATTTTACTGATGGTGGTGATCCTGTAGCAGGAACATTTTTCGTCCGAAAACAGAACTTCACAGTGACTGTGCCGCTTGAGCAGCATCTGACATCTTTCGACTCTTGCGATCTTCAGTCAAGCCATGCACCCGTTGTTTTTTTTGTATGGATTCAGTCTAAGGTCGTCTTTCAAAATAATCCTGTTCGTTGACTGCGATATTCCTAGTTCTTTGGCCATCTTTCGGCCAGACTTACTAGAATTCCGAATTCGCTCTCTTACTCGTTTCACAGCTTTCGGACACCTGACACTTTCCAAGAACCGGTTTCTATGTTGCGTTTGATGGTGGTTTTCAGTTTTTCATGGTCTAAAATGTTTCAAAAACAGACTTGTCATGAGCTACCTTTTCGCATCCATGATTACCACGAGTCTCGAACAAATGAAAACTCAAAACAAACATGCAAGCCGTGTTGACATTTGAATACACTCTTAAAGAAAAATGTGCAAGCATGTCTGTTATTTAACAAATTTTTAAAATAAACTGACAGAAATTACTACTCACCCTGTACTGTAATATTATTTTCCATTTGTTTTTATTTAGTGTATATTGAAAATAATGAATTTCTCATTTTGTGTACTTCCGATGGAGAAAACAAGTTTACTTTTCCAGATGCAGCCTAGCATTGGCTCTGATTTATTTCCTTCATTTGCTTGCTTTGTTCAATAGTTACTTAACAAGAGATTGTTTTCCATTGTAAGTTCTCAATAATTGATGCATAGTGTTGTATTTGGTGTACATCTATTAAAAATGCGCTTGGCATTGGTAAATCATTTGCTGTTTAATTTGCCATAATTATGCTTTTTTGTTTATTTAAATCATGCTTGTAAATCAATTCTTATCAACAATTTATAGTGCGGAACGCTTTGGTCCACGAATCTTTTCCATATGAATTTCCTTGATAGCGATATTGGACCTGATTATGTAAGTCGACCCAATTTTTTCTCTGTAGCTCTTTTTTCGTGTTCTAGACGCCTTCATTCCAAGCTGGCCTCTGTTTCGGAATTGCATACAGGTTAACGAATTGATTTCCGATCTCTGCTGGTATTGAGACACTGTAATAAGAGGCAGTCACGCTCAAGTCTATACCTACTCAAAGTAACGATCGAATCGACGCACACAATTGGGCCCAATAGCTCTAAGCACTCCTGTCCTTTTCTTTATAGCACTAGACCAAACTCCTTTGCGGCTGGGATTTTCCGGACGTTTGGTCCTGTGGCAACTCAATCATGGTATTGGTTATGTTTTGATGGCTTTGTATTCAGGGGTTCCTTATTTACAGTAGGGCTCTCTACTATATATATCAAATAGACCAAAGCGTTGTAGCGATGTACACAATTACTAAACGCACCTTTCCCAAATGATTTATGCTCTCCATGTCCATCAGTATAATTCACATAAAATTGGCCTTTATTTGTTTTTTTTTTTTCTGTATTTCAATTCTAAGCCGCAGCTAATTTGTTGTCTCTTTTAACAGTTTAATACACACACTGGGCTTAGCTTTTTTAAATGTTCAATTTGGCACATTAGCACACGTCTCCTTTTTTGTTGTGTTTGTTTAAGATTTTTGCATTTGGTTAGTTGCAATGGTACAATAGATTAAAATATTGTTGTCGTATAGTTTACACATTTTGATTTAGCTTAAAGTTGACGTTGAAGAGGAAACCTAGATAAAACGTAATAATAATGTATAATAGGTTAGATTAATGTTTTGGGGGCATATTTTCTTCTTCTCCATGGGTGATGGTTAGTCTCATGATGGTGTGGTTGCAGCTAGATACTTGTGTGATTTGTTCTGGTGGTTGTATATACAGTTAGTACTCGTCTTCTTGTGATTGATTATCGACTTCATTGCTGCGCGTAGAATAGGCCGGGTCCGCAAATATTCATCAGGTCCAGTGGATTCCGGTACGGCGACGACAACGAGGTGGTGACGGCGGTCGGTAGGGTGTTGTCTATGGATTACCTACGTGGATTAACGTTTGCCGAGGCCAAAGTTGTACCGATTGGGAAGTCGTTTGTCTTCGTAGGCTCGTTTACCCAGTCCGAAGTCGTACGCTCGTCTTTTGCCTAGGCCGAAGTGGTATCGGTAAGCTGTAGGAGAGAAGAAATGACATTTAGTTTGACGGAAAATATAGTTCAGACAACTCAGATATGATAATAATATTGAACTCAAATAACCCCCAAAAAATGAGAATTCAGCAAATTTCCCCGATAATCCCCGATAAGACGGTCAGTTGCCTCCAACATCTCCACCCTAGAACTCGTAGATCTCTGAGAGTGTCTTGATGGTTGAACGGAAGGAGAACTTTCAATTCCCGTTGAAGACGATAACGAAGAAGACGTAAAAGTTGAGTGTTGACTTTCTGGTCTAAAAAAAATCGAACTGGAACTAGCGCTGAACGGGACTGCTCGAGGACTTCAGGTTCCAGCTTGGCTTCTGGCAACGCGGCAACGACAACTCCCACTCATCAAGCAAGGTGTTGAGAAGAAGACTGTGTATGCTGTGCGTTTTGTCTCTGGAACAATTCGTGCCCTAAGTTGGTAGATGTGTGGCCCTTTTCATCTTGCGATTGTCAACCCAGATGTTATGTCTCTTTTTCCTTCTAGTATTTCAAGATTATTGCTTTCACAATTAGCTCATTGCTTACTCTCAACTTCACAGTTATTAATTGAGAGCTTTCGATGCCAGGTACCATTTTTGCATTAGTATGTGGCAAGTACAATCATACGCTATATGCCCAGGGAGTCGAGAAATTTTCCTTAACGAAAAATTCCTAGACCAGACCGGTAATCGAACCCAGCCACCTCCAGCATGGTGTTGCTTTTGTAGCCGCGCCTTTACTGACTGAGCTAAGGGAGGACCCACCCAGATGTTATCGGCAATGATGTTATGTATCACGGTATTAATCCTCTCTTCTTTACTGTTGCAGGAGTACACGAGTACATCTTGCAGCTTGAAAGTTCGTGCATTTGAAGCGCCCTACTAACTTAATCGTTATTCCGGAAAGGTGTTCTTCTGGTGACTTTCCGTCCAAAGAAACACTTCGCTTGTTTGAACTTTCTCCCTCCTGAATTTTCCAGATAGCTCACTTGAACCATACTTTTGATTGTTTCATTGCGAGTGGAGCGATGACGCTGTGAGATTCTGAACACGGTTCTCACAGCATAACGTGTTCACAGAAGGTTAATTTTCTAAGTAATCTGCTTTATAGGAAATAGAGCCTCTCTTAGCTCAGCTGGAGAATCCTCTGCAACAAAGCAATGCCATGCTGAAGGTGGCTAAGTACCTGATCTGGTCTAGGAATTTGTCGTAATGCGTATGATTGCATTTGCCAAACAATCAACATACCTTGCCAAACTTTGCATTTACCAAACAATCAATTGTACTTGCCAACCCCAATCATAATACCTGTTAAGGTCACTATCCTCGCATATAGTGTGGTAGTCGTATGACATTGCTATCCGACATTCACGCAACATTCCCCGCCCAGCGTAGCCTTCTAGCGATTGCCATCTTCGCCGCAAAATACCGTTCTTCTGTACAACGCTTAAGATGGTACGCGTCGCTCGAATACACCAAGTGCTTGCAAGTTGTGTTCGAGCATGGTACAAGTTTCATGTCCGTAGAGAACCACCGGTCTTATACGCGTTCTTTGCATGGGACATTTGGTGCGGGGTGAATCTGTACTCCTCAATATCCTGCAACAGATGATTTACAGCTTGTTTTCTGAATAAGCAATCACATCGTCTACGCCAACATGATGCCCAGCAGCGGTTGTAAATCACATGGAGCAGCTTTCACATCCGGAGGTCAGAAGATTACGGCAACATTCATCTACTTCCATCTCCAATAGGGCGTCCGTCTAACCCACTCGACTGAAGATTGTGTTATATGCCAGCTTCGAAAGGCAGCGAGAGAGGTTATTGACGTAATTGAAATTCGAGGCCAGTCGAATTTTTGCCACAAACGCGGATGCACTCCAGCTATTGCAGCTACCCACTCCAACTAACCCACAGAGGCAATGCAGTCTCTCTAAGCATTCGAGCTGTTCCTCCGCCGTTAACAGCCTCTTTGAATGGGGAAAACCCAGCTTGGTTTTAGCGCTAAACAATCAAATGACCTAGAATTGGTTTATGGACCAGCTTGGTTTATGGACACAGTTACAGTGTATCTTTGAACAGCTACAACCCTCTACAACTTCAACTATGCAACATCAGTCCAGAACCGTCTTAGTTACACAAATTGTCTATCGGAAACGACACGGAAACAAAAGCATTCCCAACAATGGAAACGAATTGTGAACTAGTTCACGTTGTCAGGATTTTTGTTTAAAAGCGTGAGCTCCGGATTACGCAATTCACTTCACGGTATGTTTTTGCTTGTTCTCGAATTCATGACTGTCGTTCACGAATCCGGATTTTGTTTGTGCTGTTCCCTGGCTCAAAGATCGAATTTGTCCATGAGAATAATGCCAAGAAGATTACACACACACAATCAGACCAAGACCGTTGTGGCCTCTGCTGTATACTGAAGTTGTTTCCATTGTAATCAATCCATGGCTGTATAGTACCTCGCCAGCCTCGCTGTCTGCGAAGAGTCCGGAGGTCGCCTTCTACTTGCTCGATCCACTTTGCTCGTTGCGCGCCTCTTCTTCTTATACCCGGTTCAAGTCGGTTCATTTTTGAGAACCATTTTAACAGGGCTGTCGTCCGACATTCTAACGACATGCCAAGCCCATCGTAGTCGACCGATTTTAGCGATGTGTACGATTGGAGGTTCTCCCACCAACAAGATTAAGCGGGTCTTTTGAAACGGTAATACGACCAGTGTCAATCGTGGATGGATAAAGGGTGAACACGAAATTATTGTAATAACGTCAATTTACTATAAAATCTCATGTATTTATCGGATAAAAAAAACGAATTTACAAGAGTTTTGTAAATTAATACACAGTTTACATACATTGAAGGTTGTAAAATTCTCGAGACTTTCGCTTCACGCCATCAATAAGTCGTAACCGGTACCTTTTTCTCAATTTTTCATCACTTCCTAGGCATGTCATTTGCATCCTTTACTTTCTCTTTGTTTGTGCCTGTAAGGACAACAATTTCACTTTGCTTTCCCCTGTAGCAAATAGCCTACCAAATCAGGGTTTTTGATGCGCATTTCGACATTTTTTCTTTTTGATACAATCATCCACTTTGAATTTATCTTTTTCGGGGTAAATTTGATGAAGGTCAACTCTGACGCATGTTTCGCCATCCATCACACGGGAAATGTATCTGGTCAACATCTTCATAGGAGCTTCCTAGCAAGGGTCAAGGCTGCCGTTCATCGCGGTTTGGGAAGTTTTGAACCTTTTATGCATGTAATCCAGTTCTTGCCTTGATCTTTTGAACGTAACTTTGAGAAACGTCGAACTTATTGGCAACGTCACTTGTTGAAACGTTGGGATCTCAAGGGAAATTATGGTTCGTCTTCCTACATGCTGCTCCCAGTTTTCTTCCTGTTTCGCGCTTGTGATACAAAATTAACTGGTCGTTGAATCTTTTTAGTACTCTTGAGATGGTTGAATTACAGATTTACAGCAATTTTCCCAAAGTCCGGATTATCCATGTTTTTTCACGCGTCTCCACTTGGCTCACTTCGATCTTGGCCGTTACAAACCACACAACTATGTTATTTACAGAATGTGAACAATACACTTCAAATAGGAACTATGCAAAATTTGGTTAAAATCTGTCCTCTGAAAAAAAAACAGTTTAATTTATTTGTAAGTGTTGTAATAATTTCGTGCTCGCCCTTTACTACGCAGAAGAATTTCAGTTTAAGATCCAACCGCTCCAATATGGCTGATTTTGTGGTCTATTTTTCTAGAATAATGCGATGGATCTGGAATCTGGGAAAAACTATTCTGTCGAATGTCATAATAAATATTCAAAAATAATGAGCGGAGGTTGCTATCTTGATATGAACCTGTTGTCAGGTCTCAGCGCTCTAGAAATTGAGGATAAGTAAGAAGCTTCTGATCATCCAAATTAAAAGCTGTCTGGAGTTAAGCGCTGATTCATTCTTGCAATAGTAGAAAATGTCCATGAAAACTATGAGAATGTTTACAAAATTTGGTCATAGCTAGAATTTGGAAAAGTAAACGCAGTGGTAACAGGTACAACATTTGTTTAAACTAATTCAATAAGTTGTTAATTTCTCTTAGCGGGCGTAATGAGCAATAGTTCGCCGTTCCCTTGTGTTTTTTGCACAGTGAAAAATGAAGATTTGGGGGACAAATATGGGTAATTGTGAACAATCGGAGACATTAAAAAAAGAGCGCATCGTGTCCTATATCTGGAGCGATCAAGACTGACGCAAAGAAATTCTTAAACTGCGTCTATAAATCTCTTCTCCATGGGGGTGACGAAGCTTTAATCCTGCACATTTGCCCACTAAAAACGAATTGTCTCCAAAAACCGCCGATGAAAAATGTTCTACCTTCACAATTCTTATTTCTAATCACATTTTCAACCATTCTACGAAGAAAAATCCGAGGAACATTCGATAACAATCGAGATTTATTACCTGGCGTTTTGCTTAGTTCGGAGTAGGTTCAGCTTAAGATTCAGTTAGGACAGGTTGATACAAGGTCATTCTTCCCATCGCTGTGCTATGGGCAGTCTTGGTAAAAGTCATGCTCATTAGATTCAAAAGCGTGGATTTTCAGGCAACATAACATTGACTACCTATAAGTTCCATGCGAAAATCAAATGATACCTCATGACAACTAACGTAACCAGAAGAATGAACGTTCAATTTTCAAAATACTTTGATATTCATTTATTTAAACAAGTTCATTATCAAAACGAATTTCGAAATGTCGGAAATGAAATTCAATCAACCACAATGAATATCAATTACCCGTCGGGATTGGAAAAATGCAAGGGCAGCCCAGTCCAGGGTATTCTTGCACAAAATTGCTAGCATCTATTCCTCTGGGACGATAATGACGGCCGTGGTTATTCCACGTTTGGATTAGGATTCAAAATCACTTAATATTAAAAAAAATCATCACAAGAGATGATATTCAGATTTCATCAAATGAAATTCATGCTAACCGATTGATGATCAAAACAACAGTGACAGCAGATTTTTGACCCGCACATAGAGCCGACTTCATTCATTGCAGCAAACAAAATTCAGTTGGCATAGAAGTGACAGCGGTAACCATGAAAACCAAGATAGTAAACATCATCATTATACTGGGATAAAATCATTTTCACTTCTCATGGATATTTTATGAAAATTCAAGGCACTGGCTATGGCTGCCCCTAGCAGTACGAGCGTAAACAATGGTCGCCAAAAGTTCTTTTATAGCCCGAATCTCTTCAAACTCTCAGCGAATTAACTACGGCATCATGGTTAAGTTTTAAAATCATTATTTTATGAAACCTCTTCCCCATATACCATTACTCATATCTTCGTCTTGACACTGTTCATTCATTTTCGGCCGTTCTTCTAGTCCAGTTCATTCTCCAAGATCATAGGGGTTTTATGAAGTTGTATCTCCATGATGTCGATTGGGTTTAATTTCTGCGCATAAGGAAGGTAGAGGTCACTCTCTAGGTACAAAATAACGTCTGCGTTTCGCTGGACTTTATGAAGTGCACGATGCGCTTCTGCAGGCATTCATCCAAGAATATTTGCCCGTTGTTGGCGCAAGATGTGTTGAAGAACAGGCTCGTGTTGTCACACTCACAAACCACCTGCTATACAAGAAACTGCCGGGTGAATTGGGACTTTTGTCTTGCATTTTCTACTGCAACCATCCTTCGCTTGCTCGTCTGATGCTCTTTAGATTTCTTGATCACACGGGATGCGGTTGAATGATGGATTTTAGAGCTGCTTTCCGATTCATCTATGGCTTGGATAATCAATGGAAAACATCCCATCTCTCGCGCATAACGATGCCACTTGTTCCTCATGCCACCCCTCGTTGAGCCTCTTGTTCGGTCAACATTTACCCATTTTCAAAGCACAACAAGTTTGGAAAAAAATCATCTAAATGCATTATTGGTTAGGTGAAACGGATTTCAGCTGATCACGACATCGATGAAAAATTTGCAGTTTAGGAACACAACCTTTCAACCTCTCAGCACTTATATTATATTCTACAGTATGCTTTGCACCATCGAACAAATAAGGGTCCAGTCTTACCTGTGCATACAATGCCTTGGTTTTCTTTTCAAGCATGAAAGCTATAATTCTAGACAAAGTCGTCAAAAGGTCGAAAGTAACAATTGTAAACAATGACTTAAAACGGAAATTTCCTAGAAATTCCAGGTTGCTTACATAAACATCCACTACCGACGGGGAAGTAAACCCCTTGTATCTGTTTCTGGAACTGTTTGGTTTGTAGGAGCAAGCAGATCACAGAAAAATACGATAGAAGTCATTGTTTACAAATGTTACTTTCGACCTTTTGACTATTTTGTCTGGAATTAATATCATAGTAGGCTGCGAGTTTGGATTTTCGCCATGCGCGTGCAAAATTTTGATGCGTTGCTTCTCTTCCTTCGAAGACATTTTGATAACTGAAGTGCTAATCTCAAAATCAAAATAGAGGCATGATGTTACACGCACACATCTTCAAAATGAGGGATGAGCAAACATTTTTAATGCACGATGAAAGGAAATGCTTAAAATTCAAGTCGACCAAATTTTGATCGAAACACTTTTTAGTACGGCCCGAAGCTCAAATGTTGTAGTTTAACAAGATGAGGTTCCGTGCCACACCTCGAACCGCTCTCAGAAGTGGTTGCAGGAGTAGCTGCCGTCATCCAGCCTCGATTTCAATCTGCTGGATTACTCAGTATAGCGCGTCATGAAGACCAAGGCCTGTTCTAAATGCTACCCAAGCACAGCAAGCCTCAGACAAACCTGGACCCGTACCTGGAGAGAAATGGATCCAGGCTACATGATAAGGATCTATTTAGTTCCGGATGCGTGTGGAGGCCATACTTGCAGCAAGTGGAAATCAGAAACTCAACCGGTCATTAAGGGCTTATGCTGAATCATTCTTGATGACAGTCATTACCTCAACATTTAGAATTGATATAACTCAGAGTCGGTACTAGATATTGAAAATTTCATCACATCAGTTTGTATGCTTGTGATACTCGCTGTGAGCAATCTGATAGAGTTCGATACGATATGCATTCACTAACAATCGAGATTTATCAATTTGAAATAGCAAGGTGAGTTTGCGAGAGCGAGATAAAAGATTGGACAAAATACATGGAGCAGTGATTCACCTTAACGTAAATTAAAAAAAATGACACCTAAATTTTTGATATTTTTTAAATTTTGACATTGATGCAAGCATTATGACGCATACGGTACGCAAATATATGTAATCTGAATAATAGAAAAGTAGATCAGACATGTTGCTGACAACATTTAAGTTGATATGATCATTGGAATTCGGCTATATCTATATTAAAAAAGTCATGGTATCATTTTTTACCGCTAGGTAGCGTTTTAAGTGTTGATGTACATTAATATTTAAAATCTTTCTAGTAAATTCTATTTCCGAAAACTCTATTGAAGACCGCTAGATGATTTGAGTAAGCTCAAACACGTTTTTGGCAATTTATTGAACTGATGTTCCGTGATGCGCTGGATACTCAATAAAGAAAAAGAAAAATTCAGGGTGCACAAAATTTGTTTGTGAATATGTCCTTGTTCCAATGCCATTTCTGTAACCACTTGAACAATTATGATATAAACTCTGTTGGTGTAAACTGTTAGCTAATTTTAGGCAAAATGACACACATGCTAAAAAGATACAAACGAATGAGTATGTTTCCTTTTTTTCAACGCTAGATTTTATTGGGAACAGAAGTCTCTACCCCGGCTTTGAAGTTACACCGGACTCAAACACAACATTTCAGAATGCGAGGACTCCATCAGTTCATAGAGCACACCACACAGTGCCATTACCCTCAATACTGGAGCCCTTAAAACACATGTGACATCTTCGGAAGTATCGAATTCAAGGTGTTCAAGGACGCTAATAAACGTTTTGAAGCTGGTTGAACTATGAGCCAGTAACTAAATGAGACCAACAGGATAAATATACCTGACCAAGTGAAATTTAAAATCAGAAAATTCGCATATTTTGGAGGAAATTCTTAACAAAACAGTATGTTTTCAGTTTTTGAGACGTGCTGAACCAGTCCCATTTCTTCAGGCACTACGTGTCATAACTATATGACCCACAGTCCAATCGAGGTAAAAACTTACCAGAAGAACGTTTCTCGGCTGAAGATTTATCTTTGTCGCTGTCATAATCAAAGCCATCTTTCGTTATGAATGAGGGATAGTCATCACTCCAACTAGGCACACTATCATCGTCATAGTCGAACAAGCTATTTCTGAAAATACACGTCTTTCTTAGAGATTCAATGTTCAGAACTCGACAAAGTAAATATCCTAACCTCGCTCGTTTTCCCAGGCCAAAGTTGTAGTGAGGAAGCCGTTTTGCTCCGGGAACGTCCTCGATAATGTACCTTCGCTTGCCCAGACCGAAGTTATACTTGGGTGAGCGAACCGCTAGCATATGCTGGAAAGTTGACTGCGATATCTCCCGCTGTCCCCGATCGTCGCCCATGTCTGACTCTGAACTTCTACCGCTTCCTCCGGCTACATTGCTGAATAGTGATTGATCTGACCCCGAGCTGGAACCAATCGAGGTACCGTACGCTGCGCAGGCCAGGCAGAGGACGATGGCACTGTAGCTCAGGACGACCAGCGGAGTTGTGCTCGGACGCATTCTGAAACTGCCCTCGGTGCGCTTAGGAACTTCGAATAACTGAAAGGAAAATGCAAAGTGAAATGGAATGTTAGGTCTTTATTCAATCGGTTGATCGTTGTTTTGTGAAATGTTAAGTAGTTAAACAAAATATCTGCATGGTAATTTCAATCGTATCTGGAAACCAAAAACCGGAACAATTATGACACCCGCTGCAACTAAAGGCGAATTGTTAATCAAAATTATGTTCCAGTCAGCGCTGGAAAATGTAATTTTCAATGAAAAAGACATACCATTTTACCGAAATACCTCTGAAAATTTCATCGGGCGAGAAAACAATGATGGAAATTTTCTTCGAATCTCATCGATTTTTTCTGTCGATTAAATATGTTTGCTTGAATCATTTCAAGTAGAGTAGTTAGAAATTTGGTAAACAAAATCATATGAGAAAAAATCTCATTACTACATTATGGTGATAAAGGATAGAACGATCAACACTTGGTCGACTGAAATATGACGTAGTTCTCTTATTGGTGCATTTCAAAACCTTGAACACCCCTCATTTTGTAGGTGTACGCGTATGGAATGTTGACTTTATTTTGTTTTTGCCATTTTGTATTCAGTTGTCAAAATGGCGTCGAAGCAAGAAGAGCAGCGTGTTAAAATTTTGCACGCGCCTAAACAAAATTGAAATTATTCCCACGCCGACTTGGCAAAAATATTGATAAATGAACCATGACGAATGTTATAAGAGTGTTCGGGACCGTGATGCCGGAATTAGGAGGAAACTGAAACGCAATCCCAACCTTTCTTTCAAAGATATCGGAAACAAATTAGGAAAAGAGCCAGATAAGCTTAAACAGAAAAAGAAATGTCAAAGTTCCCAAAAAAAAAACTTGGTTCAGTAGGCGCTTTGCACTTGTGGGCTAAAAAGCGAAAGTTTCGTGACAACTGGCACTGTCAACAAAGATATTTATATATAAGAATGCTTGCAAAAACGCATATTGCCTTTCTTGAAGAAACATAGCTATTCCGTGCTCAGCCCCTGCGCCCTGGGCAATCGTGAAGGGAAACCTCAAGTGAACTAAGAAAACAGTTGGAAGGGAAAACTGACATATCAGCGGTACAAAACAAACTTAATGGAAGGTGTGGAACCTACAGTCCGCGAGTTCACATCTGGAAAATCAAAAGCCTAATTAAATAATTTTCCTGTGTTTTGTAGACGATGGACTAAACAAATACATAAAGATGGATCATTATGTAATAAACTAATCAGTGTACATTCAATCATGTTGGACCAATTTTTGACCGTTCCACCCTTTAATGACAAGAGAACTCATGATAGTTCGTTTCTTCTCGTGATAGTGAAATGGCCTGTCGTTGTCGCTGATGGTCGTGAATTTTACCAGCGCTGTTTCCAGTTTTAACAGGATATTATCCAGTTTTTAAAAACTGTGTCCAAAAAACCTACTAATTATCGAAAATATTCTTAAAATGATTAGTCTAAGTGAAGGGTAAAGAAACACCAATTTAAGATAATTAATCCGGGGGGAGGGGCAACATGTTTCTTCAAAATAATTCAAACATAAAAATAACAGTATTTTAAAGGGCAATAGTCTTTAAATCGAATTCCAATTCTACAAAAAAAAAACATTCAGGTTCCAAACGCTCCATTTGTTACATATAAAAACTATTTTTTTTCTCTGCCTATTTCGTGAAATAAACTCATTCAAAACTTCAACCATGCCCAGATCTTTCGCCATCCCAAGTAACATTGCAAAAACCATCCAGCGTTTCTAAGTTTTATTAATGTTTTATGAAAGCCACTAGAAATCAATTTGGTTTTATTATGGCACCGAGAGGTGCCGATAGGATTCATATTTTAGTCAGGTATATGAGAACCTACACATCTTGTTTACAAAAATCATAAAACCTTGTTTTCTTTAATTCCTTTTACTCCTATCAAAGGTATTATTACGACTTTATGAACTCATAAAATGCTGTTTTGAAATGCCGTTTCAGGACTTATTCATATTATCTTATTATGGTCAGTTGAAAAACCATTTTAGAACCATTTGGCCTCCAGTAAATGCATTAAACGGCAACTTGGCATGAAGGGAAGCCACCAAACGACCAAATAGTTATATAGAAGTCATTGCGAAAATAAGTTGGCAAATTTGTTATTTTTTGCAATCGCCATATTGAAATATAAGAAGTAATCGAAATGTAGAAAAAAATGCTCCAAATTTTAAATGTAATGCAAATAAACTGCAGATCGATGACCGATTTTGGCATTCTTTTAGAATACCTTATTGAACTCTGTAAATTTTCATTTATAAAAAAATTATGATTAATTTATCGAAAATATTTGTTTTAATTTAGTTTTTTTTGCTGTAAACTCGCTTAATTTCCGAGGTGCAACCATAAACTCAAATGCGCATATGATTTGGTGCATGATACGCAGCGAAAAAAACTCAATTTGTTTCGGTTCTTTTGCTGTCAAACAAAATTTCTCGCAACACTAGAACTTTTTTTTCTAGATATTATTTACTGCTAAATAAATCAGAAGAGCAGAGAATCGATCAAAGCAGAACAACAAAACCAATCACGATATCACAGTGAAGTTTGACAGCATTTGGCCGTATGCTGGTTTGCATTGCAGCCAAGAGGTTTTATGAAGGTTCTCAAGTGGTCATAGAATCTTCCACCAGAACATTCTCAAAATCTCAATGGTCTTATGAAGGTTTTATAAACTTGTTTTCAAAACCGTCTATAGAGTGGGCCACTTTGTACATAAAGACTGTATTCGATGAAATTTGGACACACGCAATTGTTCGTAACTTTTTAGAGTGTAGGTAAAAATTATTGAAATTTTAACTGAATGTATTTCATTGTGTTGTGTCAATTGTGTAATGAGTTTCGTGAAAATCAGTCGAGTGATTTCAGTGATGGCTTCGAATGAAAAAATAGTGCGCCAACAAATTTTGGGCACTCACTTCGAAAACTCAAACGCTTCTCATCGATGGATCGGAAAACAGCTCGGAATCGCACTTTCAACCGTATCTCATGTGATCAAAACGTTCAAGGACCGTAAGACAACCAAGCGGAAAAATGGTAGTGGCAAAAACGTGGCACATCAAATTCGGAGAAGGCCAGGATGGTATTGAACCAATTTAAGCGTTATCCCAACATTTCGATCAGGGATGTTGCGAAAAATGCGAAAGTTTCAGTTTGTTTTGTGCAGAAAACAATGAAACGTTCTGGATTACATGTGTACAAGGTCCAGAAGGCACCGAACCGGAGCGATAAACAGAACTCGGTGGCCAAAACTCGTGCAAGAAAACTGTACCGGGAGTGGCTCACAAAACCGTTCTGCATTGTGATGGACGATGAGACCTACATTAAAGCCGACACCAAACAAATGCCAGGACAGGAACACTACGTCGCCACCTCTAAGTTGGCCGTTCCGGAGAGTGTACGGAAGAAGAAACTGTCGAAATTCACCAAAAAATTCCTTGTCTGGCAAGCCATCTGTGGATGTGGCAAAATGAGTCAGCCATTCATCACCTCTGGGACCGTCAACGGACAAATCTACAAGGATGAATGCCTCCAAAAACGACTTCTGCTCTTCTTGAGATCTCACGATGGCCCGACACTGTTTTGGCCGGATTTGGCATCTTTCCACTATGCCCGGCCCGTCTTACACTGGTACAAAGATAATAATGTATTTTTTGTACCAACGTCAACCCTCCAAACACTCCGGAACTTCGCCCAATTGAAAAATTTTGGGCAATCATGAAGGCAAAGCTCGTTAAAACTCCAAAACTGATAGAAAATGAATTTGAACTAAAGAAAGTGTGGTTAAAAGTAAGTAAGCAAGTCGGTCCTATCATTGCCCACATTTAGATGAAAGGGGTCAAGGCAAAGGTGCGGGAATTTGAGTTGGGAGAAGAGGTTCAATAAACCAATGATGTCAAAACTTGTTTGTCAGAAAGTTTGAAAAGAATCGGGCTCAAGGAAAATTTTTGGTGACCTATTTTGTGTGTCCAAATTTTATCGAATACAGTCTTTATTTTGGTATTAAAGACGCATAGAGGAGGTGTTGGCAGACAAAACAGTTTTGAATGTAGCTTTTTCAAAATCTCAATGGTCTTATGAAGGTTTTATGAACTTGTTTTCACAACCGTCTATAGAGTGGGCCACTTTGTACATACTTCGGTATTAAAGACGCATAGATGAGGTGTTGGTAGACAAAACAGTTTTGAATGTAGCTTTATCAACACAGCCGGGAGGAGTGCCATACGGCTGGAATAAACCTAAAATTGTTACTTGGGATGTCCTTGTGGAAGTGCAACATGGCCACCGAATACAGCCGCTTTTGTCCCACGGTGGAGCGCAAGTATGTCTTCAGTCTTCGAAGTCCCGCACAGATGTTGCAGAAGATGTCGGAATTGTCACGAATATATTGAGCAATTTTACAAACTCTGGGAGAAGTCCAATCAAATGCGGTTCATTTTTGAAGTAGTCAATAATATATGAGATATTTTCAACACACTAGTCAGCTTCCTTCTTCCTGATGCAGCAGCAACCGGTCCGGATTGACATCACCCCCATAAAACCCATAATTTTTGCTTTGTTTGCGTCGTCTTCCAGTAAAAACTTTTCAATTTCCAACAGGAACTCAAACGATTCAGTTTTAAATCGAGCGTCAAGTGATTCCAGAATCTTGTCGATAATTTCTTGATACTGGGATCGATGAATCTTTTAAACCGACCCTATGATTGATTCTCTTCTCTGTGATTGTTTGTCTGGATCGAATCGTTTTGGCACTCTTCTTTTTCGCGGAAACTTCGGAGATCCTACGGAGATCTTCGGAGATGGCAAGCTTTCCCAAACTTCGGAAAACTCCTTTTTACAGAAGCTCAAACTTGCCTTCAATGTTTCGATCATTCGGTATGCTTCCTCCAGATGCAACGGTTTTCTTTGGAGCCCCGTGTTCACTGTGTCAATGTACGCGAATAATTTTACAAACTTTTGCATTAAACACACATTAAACATTAAACATTAAACAAAATTGACGATTTTTCATTGGTTTATCTTCATCCGCACTGACGAAACTACCCATGCAGCATCAATCACAGTAACCCATTAGTCAGCAGACAAAATTTGACAGCTCCATCAGACGAATCTTAACAATGATGGCAAAAACAGTGAAACAACTCCGTTCAGAAGTGTGCGCGTTCAAAGAACGGCATCCCATCGCGTCAAAAACGGACATCGTGTGGCACATTGTGGACGCTGGATACGCCCGTTCCGGCATCTACAACATCTTGGCGCTATTGGACAACAATCAGAGCATCGAAAGAAAGCCCGGTTCCGGACGGCCGACGACCCTGAGCGACAAGAAGCTTCAAAGGATGCTGAAGAGGAAGACCGAGGGGAAAGCGGCTACATCGCTGCGTGCGCTTGGCCGGGAGGTCGGTTCAACCAGCCAAACAGTGAAAAAGTACCTGACGAACATGAACATACATGTCAGGAAGCGGAAGTCGCGTCCACGGGTTTCGGAGCTGACGCTGCGGCAGCGGCTTAATAAGATGGTCAACTCGATTTTCCCGGCGAATCGCGATGTGGCGGTGGTGATGGACAACGAGACCTATCTCACCTTGGATACCAACGACTGGAAAGGGGACTTCGTATTTTACTTCCGCCACGAAATAAGTGAGCTCTGAGGTGTAGTTTATTTCACACACGAAGTTTCCCAAGAAGGACAATCAGCAAGAAGGAGATGTCAAAGCCGCTCTTATTTCGCTCGGGGAACGGGCAAATTTTTAGTACGAAATGCCTGCCGGAAGTTGCGTCGTTCATCAAGAAATACCATAAGGGCAAAGACGCGGTGTTCTGACCGGATCTGGCGTCGGCCCACTACTCGAAGCGAGGAGATGGAGGAGATGGGGCGGCTGAATATCGATGTGGTACCCAAGTCGGTGAACCGCCCAACGTCCCCCAGCTGCGTCCTATCGAGAATTTCTGGGCTAACCTGAAGCGTAAGATCTACTCCAACAATTTTGTCAAAAACATGCCTCAAAAACATGCCTACATGTATGTTTTCATCTGCCATGGTGAATGTTCCGTTTAACTGCCGGAAGGCCACTCGCAAGGGCGTAGAATTCTTGTTGCAAGTAAGCTTAAACAATTACCTTCCTTGGGAAATTTATCAAAAGCGATTATCTGTCTTAGATTTTTGTTTGTCATAATCCGAAAAAAGTCCATTTTTTTAAATGCAAACGTTATAGGAAAAAGAGTCGATTGAATAGGGTGAAGCTAAATCAATACATTGGGCCTGAATACCGAACAAGTACGATAACATTTTTGCATAGTCGATCTTACACTAATATACAAGTTTCTGAATTGGCTTCGGCTGATTCTTTATTTGAGTGTTGACATCCTACAACTAAAACAGCTTCTGAACTACTTCCGCAACTATTGAGTACATTGATAAACATTCCCTTTCGACGACAGCATAACGAGCTGATAATCCCTCGTGGTACATTAAATACACTTCTTCGCTAACATTGCCGCATCGCATGGCTACGGACGCAAAGTGCATCCCTCGAACAGATAGGGTAGTTGTTCCAGTTGTTATACTGTAGTTTTGGTTGCGGTGACAACGTTCCAACCAGAATAGTGGGAAAAATAAGAATTGAGCATAATGATTTTAAAGAGAATAATTATCTTCTCTTGATATATTTAGTTCTATGTGCTTATGGTTTAGTGTCCGTGTTGATTTCAATTTAATCAGAATGTAATATTTAATCTAAAACAATAGAGTATGCATATTTAGATTGATGTACCAAACATATATTTATCTTCAATGTATGAATTATTATGATACTTTATCTGATTCTGGCTCACCCACCCTATGCAGTGAAGAACTCCGCGAAAGTATGCGCTAGTGAAAATGTAATAAAAATGCAAAACTTGCAGTTCGGTCAACCGCTCCCTTCCCTTGCCACACTGCGCTGCATTCCACATAGACGCGAGATTGTGACTGCTAGGTATGGAATCCACGCCGACAACAGTTTTCAAGCTCGATTTAATCTGTGCAGCTGCTCTGGAAAACAGACATGGTTGAAGACATATTTTTACATTTCCTTCGCACTTTTATTCTGATAAGGAAGTGTAGTGACAACAACGTGTATCATGTTTCTGCACGATAAATCCTTCATATGGAAGGGTTGCTATATTGGCGTGACACCGCTTCTCCCGTTACAGGGACGTTAAGGGGTTCATTCTACATGTTCTGATGCCGAGAGTGGTCACACAAATTAAAGGTAACAAATATAAACGAATATAACGATTTCCTCATAATCTGATTTTTATACCAAAAAATGATAAAAGACAAGAAGTCTGTTTAATGATTGTATAAATTAAAAAAATTAAACCCATCATCATAGAGACCACATCAAATTGAGAACATCAAGACCAAAGATTGATTTTGTAACTAGAATGTTATCTAGAAAACCTTTGAAAACATGTCCTATAAAATAATCTAATGCTTTTTTCAGGAACAAATCGAATAAATAAATTTTTAATCAAAATAATTCGAATGGCCTACTATGTTCTTCAGCTTTTGCAGAACTATCAAGATAAATTTGTTTTGTAAACCATACTTTAAGTTCCCGCCCATCTTCCCATCCGTTAAATTGTTATTTCTATTGACCTCGAGACGACCGCGAGAAATCGGTTCTATCCCCCTAACTTTAGTTTTAAGATAATTGACGTATACAAATATAAAAACATGGCTCTGTTAAGTTGATTCGATTGAGGCCTGATTTTTTCTATGATTTATAAAAATGAACTATTAAGACATTTATATATGAGTATTTTTGTTTTCATTAACTAACCAGTAGATATCATATGTATTTTTGATAAAAATATATTATATTCTCTTACATATAAGTTCATGTAATTGGGATATAGGATGGACCGTCAGGGCACCCGATTGAAGCGAATTGCATAGGGAGAGTGCCCAAGCAACACATCTCTGTCATAATTGGTTGCAGAAACGATTGTAACTTAATTGAGTCACATTGCAGTTTCTTTGACTTATTTGCAACAGGTTTGCTACTAGGGTGGAAATGCCAATGCTACAGGACGGGCTCTTACGTCATACTGCAGGATTCGGGCGTAAGTCAAGTTGTAACGACTTCGAAGATTTCTCAATTTACTCATTACTGTTCCACATTTGTTCAAGTTATCTACTACGTTTCATTCAGGAATTTATCGGTAGTCGGGCTATTGTTCTTCATCAGTATGGAAGAGTGACACCTTCCAAAAATGGCAAGTGGGCTAATGGTGCGGATGCCCCCCTTCCCGGTAAAACCTTGGCAGGCCTCCGGATACGTTCGAAGCTTGTCACCTTAAGTGGTGGGTAGTAGGTTCAGATATTACATTCCTGACTTACGCCGATCCGGCTCTGAACAAGGTCCCCATGAATGACCGTTTCAACCGTAGCATGATCTCCCTGATTCAAAGATAACCATGTGATCACGATAGTCGACTACTTACAACGTTTAGAGATAGCGGTTCGGATGAGGGACCCAACAAAATGGAGGACAACGGTGGAAAAAAAGGTGGAAAAAAGTAAACGACGATGGGAAAACGCCAAACAACAGAGACGGAGGCGCGATAGTGTTCGCAAGAAGCAGAAAACTACAGAGGTCACCAGTGCCGAATTCGGATGCCACTGCAAGTACCAGCAGTAGCAAGTCACAGGGGTTTCTGACCCAACTGTTCACCACGCAACGCAACAGTAGCACAACTCGAGGGGACAGTGTTAGGAAGAATGACGCGATGGAGGGTAGTCAGAAACCGGATCGACGAACTCTATAATTATGTATAGGAAAAGCACAACGTCCACAAGCAAATCACAGATATGGTGAGGATGAGGATGAGAGCAGATACTGCCAAAAAGGTTGTTGAGTACAGCCAAAAAGCAACGGAAAAGGCAAGATTGATGCACTGCAGACGCCAAAGGAACGCTCGGAGAAAAGGAAAAGGTGCACACCAGGAGATGAGGAGGAGCTGGAAAAGCTCAAAAACGACGAGGAGAAAGGTGAAGGCAGTGAATGACGCACTATTGGCAATCAGAAAGACAAAAAGAAGAAAAACCAGCAGCAAGTGAAAACATAAAGAGAGTAGAAGAAGCAGATGCCTAGGCCTCGTCGGGTGCAAAGTCAGGGCGACGATCTAATTGTTGAGGTAAAAAGTGGAACGATGAACATTGAACTCCTTCGAAAAGTGAGAACTGATCCGGAGTTAAAGGACCTAGTTGAGAAAGTGGTGAAAACCAGGCGCACCCAGAAAAGTGAGATGCTCTTCAAAATGCAGATCCTGCCATCAAGAGGACACCCTTCAAAACGCTCTTGGTCTCTTGGTGAGCAGGCGATAGTAAGAGCTCTTTTTAACTCTGGTCTTTAAAGCGATGCGGATGGGACGCTAAACTGGTGGGCCTAGGCGCCGAAGTTTGGAGTATACACCGCATCCGCACCAGCAAGATGACCCTGTAGCTTAAAAAAAACAAGGCAAAACAGGCCTTAGCTGAGGGTGTGGAGGTACGCGTCTTCATATCACAGGTGATGATCCAGTGTAAAAACCTGGATGAGATCATCGAGGTAGACGAGATCTCCACTGCTCTGAAAAAAACAGTGCAAGGTCAAGGTTGCCGCCGTAGACATACGCGGCGTTGAAAGTGGCGAAAGTGAAGGTGGGATGGTCAATACTTAGCCTGCACCAGCCGCTTCAGATGCCTAAAGAGCGGACACATGTCCAGGAAGTGCAAAGGCCCAGATAGGAGTAACATTTGCTGGAGGTGTGGCAGCTCAAGCCACAAGGCGCGGGACTGTAAAGGTCCCCCCAAATGCTTGTTGTGTGCCGGGAAACCGGATGATAAGATCGCCATGGGGCGTGGGGGCAAGTGCCCGGCAGCTAAGGGTATTCCAAAGAGCCAATCGTAATGCAGGTAACCCGTCTAAACCTGAGCCATTGTGAGGTCGCCCAGCAACTGCTATGTCAGGACAGTTCGAGAGTCTGCATCGAATATCGCTGTAATATTCGACTGGGTTGCGGACAGGTCCAATGTCGGCATTATGGACGACGGGCAACTACCCGGTTCAGGAGGTTGTGTCTACCACAAACGAAGTCTGCGTGGTAGTAAAGTAGTTCATTGAACAGTTTTCCAATATGCTCGATCGTATGACAACTGATAGTTGGTAATAGCGGGGAGGAGCCCACTTACCAATCCAGGGGCCAGATGTAACTTTTAACTTCCCACCGTATTTTGCCACTCGTCGATTTGGAGCCTTCTGCACTTTGTACGTATAGCCCAGTATCGACCTAAAAAGTAAAGAGGTTACGGAAGTTCGTTCAATATTACCAAGCGGAATTGACAATTGATCTGCATGGAACGAAATTTCACTTTCATTTACGGGATAATCGAGCGATTTTTTTTTTCAGAAAGTAAAAGTGACAGCTCCCATTAGTTTGCGTGGGAACCTTACACATTCTTATTTTATTTTTCGTTATTTTCAGGTGCATACTGCTGCAGAAATTTCTTTTCCGTTTTAGTAAACGGAATTTAACATGGGCTTGGGATAAAAAAGAAATTTCTTTCGAACACGATACCGACCTTATGCAGTCTCTTCTGGTCGTCTCTGAACGAAAGACTTGGACAGATTCAACTTTTTGGATTCCGCTTAAACGCTTTCACGACACGCGTGTGATCCTGATTACTAATAGAATGTCAATTTTGACGGCATTTCTTCTTCCGTTCGATACTAAGAGTCTCGTAGTAACGTTTAATCACACGACTCACCGTTGACTGCACGATTGCGAGTTGTTTTCCAATTTCCCGATGATTGATTTCAGGAAATTCCAGGTGCTTGTGCACAGTCAATTCACGACGTTGCTTTTCGGGTGACACCATCTGCTCCAATCTTCGAAAAACCGTTGTCAGTTTTTCGAAAAAAACCCCAAAAAAACACTCTAAACTTCTTCTACCCAAGTTTTCAAGAAAATATACTCAATGCCTAATTTTCTACAGAGTTTTTCCGTGATGCAATTTCATGCGGGACACCCGTTTATATAGATTTGAATTTATAATCTGCATATAACTTTTAACGTGCTTTTTTTCATATAGAATGTGGAGCCAAAACAGAGTAATATTTATTCAAACTTTACTTAATCGTAGATAAAAAATCTCTTCTTGATGCGGTATGGACCATATAAAAAATATGTAAACAAAATAAATCTCGAGTAATTTGTGATTAGGGCCTAAAAGCCATTTGTAAACAATGTGTTTCAACACTGATTTCTCACCTGATTTCTGCCTGTGAATTAAAAGTAGCATCAGGTAGAGGAATTTTTGCTTTATCATTTGATTTGGTTGGATGTTTTAAGGCTCCCGTGATTCGAGAGAGAGAGATCAGCGTTTAAAGTCATTGTTTACAATTGGCTTTCCAGGCCCTTTCACACGCGAATTAAACTCGAAAAATTGTAGATCAACTGTCAAAAACGTTACAACGTAAGGTGTTGCAAGTTACCCCGGATGGCGGTTTCCGAATGCCTGCCAGTAGTAACCACCTTCATCCGGAAGCACCAAACGAGAGTGGTAACGTTTGCATTAAAAAAATGGACAAAAATTACCGATTTTTAATG
Source organism: Aedes japonicus (assembly GCA_034211315.2). Taxonomy (NCBI): domain Eukaryota; kingdom Metazoa; phylum Arthropoda; class Insecta; order Diptera; family Culicidae; genus Aedes; species Aedes japonicus. The sequence goes on along the minus strand of JASCZW010010993.1, from coordinate 3,949 downwards.
GGTTTACCTTCAACCGCCATGCAGCATCAATTATAGTAGCCCATGATTCAGCAGACAAAATTTGACAGCTCTAACTCTAACCGAACTCTAACCGTGATGGCAAAAACAGCTTCAAAATTAAAAAAAAAAAAGCTTAGATGAGGTAATGTAGTTGTTCTAAGAACATTGGATTTGTAGCCCCAAGGGACAGCGGAGAGACGAGTGGTTGTATCTGGATTTAACAATGACTGATTCATACTTTCATATGCAAATAGTTTTCTGCTTGCCAAGAAATTTGCGAGATTACTATGATTTGGACACTGAAAAAGTACACTTTTTCCAAACAAACCCTAATTATCTCAAAAACTATAAGAGATAAACTTATACTAATACCAGCAAATTTGTGTGTTTTTACATGACAAACAAAGTGCTGAATATTTAAAACTTGTATGAAAATCTCTCCATGAGATGTTATATTCCAAAAACTGAATTAGAGGGATGTTCAACGAGAAACTCCCAAATTTACATTCAAAAACCAATAGAATGAGGCATATGCGAGGCTTCAGCAAAAGTTGTTTTGTATTAAATTGGCTATAACTTTGTCGAATAAAAGTTTATTTTTTATTTGCAAACTAGCTGAACCCAGTGCGAGCCTTGCAACGCATGCGACTAAATGAATGAAAAATTAATACAATTGGCACGTTTATGGTTTTTGTTCTGAATGAATCTGGTTAAAATATTTTTGTTTGTTTGTGTGTGTTATTTATGCAAAAAAAAAAGGTTTGTGTTATTAATTTAAGCCTTGGACCGGTTGTTTCTACCGGTTTAGCTTTCTGTGTAGAAGCATTTCAAAGGCAAACGAAGCCGTATCCTATCAGTTTGTACGTAATTTTCTCTTGCAATTCTTGACTAAAAAGGGGTTCAAACTTCTATCAGAATATACTTCTTACCCGACAAATACACATTTTGTTTTTTAGTTGCATGGATAATACTCATGTTTGTTTCAAATATCTATTTCTTTGGTTTTAGAGCCCTCCTTCACCCTTTCCAGAGGGACGGCGTCTTGAACCACCTAAGAAAAAAATCCTGCCCAAAAACCCCCACATGCCAAAGTTGGTTCCATTTGAAGAACTCTAATTTCAAGAACTCAAGCTTTGCAGAAATTTGTGTTTAATTTGTATGGAATTCCTCCCCTTCCAGACGGGGAAGCAGCTTCGAACCATCATAAGAACCTTCTCTGGCCTCAACAACCCCTACATATAAGTTTTCATAATACAGGTATACCTCGATAGTACGTACATCAACTTTCGCACTTCAAATCGCAATTGCACAAAAACTACAGGTTGATCTGAAATCGAATACAACCAGAAGAAAGAGCAGAAGTTTGCTCTTTCTTTTGGTTATATTTGATTTCAGATACAATCAGTAGCTTTTATGTAATTTTGATTTGAAATGAGAAAGTCGATGTACGTACTATCGAGGTATACCTGTGGTAGGTATGATTCTCATGTTTGGTTGACATTTGTGTCTAATTTTCATGAGCCCATCCCTTCCAGAGAGGATATTCCTTGGTTCCTCCATAGAAACATTTCTTGGTTCCGAAAACCCCGCACATCCAAAATTTGGTTCCACTTGTTTGATTAGTTCTCGAGTTATGCAGGAATTCGTGTTTCATTGGTGTGGGAGCATCCCTTCCAGATGCAGGAGGAGTCTCGAACCATCATAAGAACCTTTCTCGACCTAAAAAATCCCTGCATAAAAATAGTCATACCTGTTGGGATAATTCTCATGTTTGGCTCAAATTTGTGGTTCATTTATATGAGAGCCCCTTCTTTCAAAGAGGAGGGGGGTCTCAAACCACCGTAGGAACATTTCTTGCCTACAAAACCTCCACATGCCATATTTGGTTCCACTTATTTGATTAGTTCTTGAGTTATGCAGAAAATAGTTTTTTATTTGCATGGGAGCCTCACTTTCTAAAGGCGGGAGGGGTGTCGAACTATAATAAGATCCTTTCCCGAACCCAAAAACCCCTGCATACAAATTTGCATAGTGGTAGGGATAGTTCTCATGTTTGGTTTAAATTTATGTTTCGTATGTATGGTAGCCCCCCTTTTCAGTGTGAGGAGAGGTCTTAAATTACCACAAAAACATTTTTTGCCTTCAAAAACTCACCTATACCAATTTTGGTTCCATTTGCTTGATTAGTTCTCGAGTTATGCAGGAATTTGTTTTTCATTTGCATTGGATCCCACCCTTTCTAGAGGCGGGAGGGCTCTCGAACTATCATAAGATGCTTTCCCGGACCCAAAAAGTACTGAATACAAATTTGCAAACCAGTATGGTATAGTTCTCATGTTTGGTTGAAATTTGTGTTTCATTTGTATGAGAGCCCTCCTTTTTAGAGGGAGGAGGGCTTTGAACCACCATAAAAACATTTCATGCCTTAAAAACTCGTCCATTCCGAATTTGGTTCCATTTGCTTGATTTTTTCTCGAGTTATGCAGAAATTTGGATTCCATTTGTTTGAGAGCACCCCCCCCCCCCTCCCCTTCTTTCTCATATGATGGAAGAGTCTCAGATCACCATAGAAACATTACCCTCCTTCAAAAACTTCCACATGCGAAATTTGGTTCCATTTCTCTTATTAGTTCTCGAATTATGCAAGGATTTGCGTTTCATTTGAATAGGTTCCCCCCCTCTCAGAAATGGGAGGGGTCTCAAATCATTATAGAACAATTTTTTGTCTTCAAAAACCACCACATACTAAATTTGGTTCCATTTGCTTGATTAGTTCTCGAGTCATGCAGAATAGTGTATTTCATTTGTATCGAAGCTATGCCCCCCCTTTAGGATGGGAAGGGGACTCAAACCAACATAGAAACATTTTTTGTCTTAAAAAACCACCACATGCTAAATTTCGTTCCGTTTGCTTGATTAGTTCCCGAGTTATGCAGTATATTGTGTTTTATTTGTATGGGAGCCCCCCTTTTTATGACGGGGAGGGTTCTCAAGCTACCATAAAAACCTTTTTTGACTTCAAAAACTCACACATGCCAAATTTGGTTTATTTTGCTTGATTAGTTCTCGAGTTGTGTAGAAATTTGTGTTTTATTTGTATGGGAGCCCCCCTTTCCAGTGAAGGGAGGGGTCTCAAACCATCATAAGATTATTCTCCGGCTCTTAAAATCCCTGCATACAAAATTTCACGCCGATCGCTTTTTTCGCTCGCGAGTTAAATCGTGACAAAGGAAACCCCAACTCATTTTTATTATATAGATAATTAGAAAAAAGCCGCTTTCTGACCGTGAACTGGAAAATTTATAGCACGAAATGCCTACTGGAAGTTGGGTCGTTCATCAAGAAATACCATAAGGGCGAAGACGCGGTGTTCTGGCAGATCTGGCTTCGACCCACTACTCGACACCCGATTTTTGGAGAAGATGGAGCGGCTGAATATCGATGTGGTACCCGGAAGTCGGCGGAACCCGCCCAATGTCCCCCAGCTGCGTCCTCTTCGAGAATTTCTGGGCCAACCCCCACAGAGTGCGATCCACCTGAACAATTTTGTCGCGAAAACTGAGGAGGAATTGCTAAATAAAACGAAGAAAGAACAACTTGACTTACGCCCGAATCCGCTTGACTCCGCCCGAAATTATCTGCTTCTGACAAACTTCTTTTTTATCACCATCCGAAAAAAGTAATTTTTTTTAATGCAAACCTGTAAGTAATATTTATTCAAACTTTACTTCATCGTAGATGAAAATCTTTTCTTCGATGCAGTATGGACCATAAATAATTATGTTAACAAGCAAATGCAGATCAACTTTTTAAAAACATGATAAGACAATGTGTTGCAGGATGCGGGTTCCCGAATGCCTGGCAGAAGTAGCCACCATCGTTCGGAACGACCGAGCGAGAGTTGTATTTTGGCCGAACCTGTCTTTGACCACTATGCCAAAAAGTCGTT
>JASCZW010010992.1:0-33896 GCA_034211315.2 Aedes japonicus | reverse complement strand
ATATACCACTAAATGAAATAAATAAAATATAATCATATACTGCTTATGAGCGCATGCCAGTCTTCTATGGAAATAGTTGAGGTTCAGAAGTAAATGCAAATGTTATGCTGAAATCAGAATACGTCAACTTGCGCCACCAACAGATTGGTCAGGTGGCAGTCGTTTATGATCATATGAATCGTAGATAGGAACTTGTGTTAACAGGAGGCCGGTCGCACCTTCCCTCCAGGTTGTAAACTCACCATTTGAAACCCATTTAAATTTACAGTCTCACGTGTACATTTAAATACTGAACTAGACAGAGTTCAAATTCTGGTCTAGAAAATATTTTCGAAATTCTTGGAAGCGAGCTCTTGGAAGCGATAAGTATGAATAATAAATCAAATTTATATAAAAATGATTTAACTACTGCTTTAGGTTTCTGAACTAAGGCTTGAGTAGCAACGATATCATCGAATAATGTCGAAATGTATTTTATCAGGGATGCTGTTTATTAGGCAAAAAAATATAAGTCACCAGGGTTTGGTGCGTAAATGTACAGATACATTGTTATTGCTCAGTTATCTTGTCAGAGTGATTTTCAGAACATTACCAGAGAATTTGCGTCTCGAGCTATCAAGAATTTTGTTGAAATTTTGAATTTTTGTGTAGAAAAATAAAAGGATTCATACAATGATGGTTTTCGTTGGAAGTATTGCGCTGGGTTAGTTTTTTTTTAAGAAACCTGTATTTCCTGCTCTGTAGCTTAGGGGCAATTAATCAATTCAAGCAAATGGCTATTCATAAAGCATATCTTAAAACATTCGTCTTGGTGAAAAGTTCTGAAATTATTTAATACCGAAGCAACCGAATGTATCAGACCTGAAAGCTAGAAAACATCCCTTAGAAGTGTTAATATGACAAAATTAGTATTATTACCATCTTAAATTAATTATTATTTAAATTAAATTAAATAACACATAAACAGATGCTCTGGCAACCCTGAAATCCACCTAGTCAGATCATGAAGCTTTGGGCCGGGCGTACACTGAAGTGACGAAGATGAAACATCCGTATATATTCCAAAACATCTTGTCGACATTTTCCTCACGCCGCAAGACTTCGACTCGAGGTTCTGAAATGATATGTGATGTCATTCTTTTGCGTTATCAGTGGGAATCTCGACTCAGTAAGGTTAAGCTCGCTGAAAAGAGAATGACAGCGTAGCGTAACAAATTCCTCCTGAAAGCATGCAACTATTACTGAAAGCTTTATGTTGGTAACATCTAACATAGTTCTAACTACGTCTAACTCTAACATTTTTCTTACTGGGAGGTCACCCACAAAAAAAAACATAACCAGCATCCAAGTTGTCGATGCTTACTTGCGTTAAGGTAAAACTGGAGGGAGTCCTTTTTCTATATGATCTATAGGTTTGGTTAATTATAACTACACGATTTTTGAGTCTCAAATCACAAAACAAACAACGTTCAAATTGATAATGGATGCTCCAGTGGAGCAAACGATTCTTGAAAATTTCATGCCTGAAGGCCAGTATCGACCTAAAAAGTGAAGAGCTTAAGGAATTTTGTTCAATATTACCAAGCGCAATTTTGACAATTGGTCTGCATGGAACGAAACGTCACCTTCACTTACGGAATAACCGAGTGGATATTTTTCCGGAAGTAAAAGTGACAGCTCCATTTACTATGCGAGGAAACCTTACTAATTCCAATTTTATTTTTGGTTCTTTTCAGGAGGATACTGCTGCAGATTTTTTTTTTCGATTCTTTACTTTTCCGTTTCAGTAAACGGAATTTAGCATGGGTTTAGGATAGAAAAAGACATTTCTTTCGAACACGATACCGACCTTGAAGTCCTAATAGTATTTCAGGTTTGAGATCAGAAAACATCGAAGTGATAGGGACTTGATCCCGTATGTCCTTATAAGAGGACACCGGACGGGTCCACAGAGGCAACCATCATTTTTCTATGAGGTCTCAGGTGGTTATCCATCGATTGACCATCAGAATGACAAATTTCGAAGAAGTATTGAGATTGAGATTTATAGTTTTTTTTCCAGTTGAAACCAAGCATGTTAGATTCATTACCCAACTGATTAAGAGTGCAGTACATTTTAACTAGCTCCGATAACTAAAACTCGTCGTGCATGTTATTTTTATACCTACTTCTAGTGACTGAAAAGTAATTGCATCTTCGCTGAGAAACACAAACTACTTGTGTCGAATAATTCAATTATTTTGCTGAACAGAGCCGAAGAAAACACAATCGAGAGGATGCAAGAACAGCGCAAATTCATAGAGTAATTCAATTACACGTAAGACAAAATGAGTTTGCGTATTCAAGCATCATACAAGAGCTTTTTGTGCCTGATTACTTTTATATGGCTTCCTATAAATTTTCCAGATTAAAACGAAGGACGACGAGGCGAAGGGGAGGATCTGCGCATTTAATTCAATTTTTATAAGCTGTGAACGTTCGACGAAGGGAATTTTCAGAGGAGATATACCGTCTAAATTGATTAAATGTATCTTTCGTCGTTCACAGGAAAAATAAGCGTTCATACTCTTACTCGGTTACTCGGTTGTGTGACAATTGACCTTTCGTCCCCATCTTAGAAGCTATTCCAGTATAGGTACGTATGAACCGCGTTAAATTCTGTCTTAATTGCATTAGTTTTCCCGCAGACGGCAGTTCAAAGCAGAGGCGTAGCGCAGGTAGAGCGGATTCAATGAGGTGTATACAGGTGGAGTAATAGTGGTTAAGTTGTATTAGTGTAATGCAAAATACCGTCATTGTGTTCGTGAGATGATGCACAGCCTGGTTTTTGTAAACATGCGTGACGTAGATCTCCACAAAAACAACAATTTACGACAGCAGCAAATCACAAGATAGAATGTTTCTTTCGGTAATTGGTATAGTTTTTAAAAGGTTGCGGCTGAAAAATGCCTTTTTGTGCACTAAAAGGATGCGGAAAAAAACTTAACTTGTTTTGTTATCGTTCGCTTGTTTTTGGAGTTTTACGTCACTACCCGAAATCATGGATTGTTTACACATTTTTCGTTACTAATACCGACAAACACCCTGCTCTTCGGCACCTGTATAGACCTCATTGGGGCGGATTTACTCTGAATTTCAAAAAATTATGCCAACATTTAGGTTATCTGTGGGAAAATAAACAGTTTTTACACGACGATAGACCAGTAGATTTTGGGCAGCAATGAAGCGGAAGCTTAAGAAAAGTGGAAAAAACGGCTCGGGATGCGACTCAGATGACCAAAATGTGGAACAAATGTGCAGTTGACTCCGGAGGTGTGCAGCGTTTGTTAAGAGGTATAAAGAAGAAAGCGCGAATTTTCATTAGAAACGAAGAGAAATGATTTGTATTGATACTAAAAAAATAAATTACCTTTATTTTGATGTATTAAACTTATTTGTACGTCAATCAGTTCCCGAGATACAGATGATTTTATTATTCCGGATTCTAAATGGACATAGCTTTAGAAGTACAATGTACTCACCTTGTGCTCTACGTCATGGTAACGAGGTCATTTTGCACCGTTTGGCAGCTCTCGAATAATCGAGAAAAGTTAAAGTGGTCTTAAGAAAAAAAAATTGTTCAACATTGTTAAAACTGGCTGGCGAGTAGTTGTGAATAAACATGTTTTCGAGGTGACACGAATGCCAAATAATAATAATAATATTGATACGGTAAGCTGTCCTAGTATGAAATGAGTTTGGTTGGACAAATTAAGCTAGAATCACAGTAGCAAGGATTTTTCATTTCCTCAGTTTCCACCCGCTGCGTATTATAAGCTGTATTAAAAAAAAGACTGTAGGACTATAGAGCTGTAATTAAGAGAAAAAGGACCTGCAACGGTGAAACAAAACTAGTCTTACCATTAATCACTGCGGCTGGATAATCATGAAAAAATGAATATATTTTTTGGCTCAGCAAGTTCTAGCACACCGGTCCTAGGCTCGGCCCCAAGCTTGATATTCGACCCTTATAACTTAACTCACACCAACACACCCTCAAATATTGTGACAAAACAAAAGCAAAGATACTAGTACCGAAAGGTACTGAAAAGCGCAAGAGTGCATTGCAAGGTGCAGACTGCAAAGTGATCTTCGGACCTAGGGGTTCTACAACCATGAACCATTTTAAAATCGCTAGTGTCAGATTGATTGTTGCTAATCATCTTAAGGGAATAATATTAATTAAAAGGTATAGGTCTACACTTGCGTAGCCTAAAACTATTATGAAACCATCAATATATTTTATATTTATGTGAAGAAACTACTGGCATTGAAACATATTTATGTAACCAAACTACTGGCATTGAAACATCAAGTTCTCAATTAAAGCCTTTAGAGAACAACTCTAGACAAAATCGTCAAAATCGTGATTGTCACATGACAATCAGCATGTGACCCTCTAGGTTTTATGGTACCTTATAGTAAGTATTCAACAAAAGTACATTCATAATTGGATGGGGCCTCATTCGTAAGCATTATTGCCCGTTCCTTGATTGCGGGCTTGATTCACATAGTTATGAGCCTGGATCAAGCTCTGGTCGTTTCAAGAAAATAAATTACTCCATCTAGTATACATTCACGTAGAAACCATTTGGAATTTTCTTAATCCTTTCAGAGGACTGTTCATTCCCATCACAACGATTACAGTAACTATCAGTTAGTCATTAATTGACGGTAATCTTCAGAGAGCAAATAGTTTTGTTTGCCTGAAAGCAGATAATTAAAGTTTAATTGTACGTATATAAAAGGCGTCTCTTTCGTTGGATTGCCAATAATGGAGGAAAAAAGGAACGCTAATCATTGCTTCTCGGCTCTCCTCGCCCATTGAGCCTGTCAATGTCCTGCCGAGCAGGGAGTAGGTCATGCGAATAGTAGGCTGCTTTTGCTGGGTGGGAATAGTCTTTTAATTGCTTTTCATGCAGGCACAGATGTTCTAATTTAAATCAGTAACCGAATTCAAAGGGCAATACTGAATTGGCTTTTGATTTATTTTGGGGTAGTAACATTTGAGGCTTGGAGGGTTGAGTGGATAGTTACTTTCATGGAGTTGACGGTGCATACATATTGCTTTTTTAGAAAAATAGTTGAATGGTTTATGGCATGATATTGCAATTGGTGCCGTGGACTTTGAATATAATCTCAAAATTTAAATTTATTTACAAGAACAATTTGGAACAGATACAGCTTATACTTAAACTTAGGATCAGAAATCCCAGGCAAGTCAAACCTGACTTATGGTACTCGTATACAGGTCCGGATGTTATGAATGTAATTCTCGGGACTCAATAAAACGGCCAATGTTCCTTTTTATCAATATATTTTGAGGTGTCTCATGATTAGGTTTAAGTCGGTTCGGACCTCCCATATTTGACTCGGATCTAAATTTAACGCCTTTTTTAATTTAGTCGATGATGGATCGAATTAAACACTGCATTTCACCCTTAAATGAATTGTGGTGTCTTTGTTTATGAATATTGTTTATTTCACATTCGTAACAGATAGTTGAGAGTAGATTATGAGTATACGTCCAAATATAAAAAAAAACAAGTAAACATCGAATCCTAGAAGGGTCGAGTTATTAGTACGAGACACTGAAGAAGTCTGCACATTGTAGACGAAATACGCGTATCTGTCAAGATAAGCAAAAGTAGTTGGAATTAAATGGAAAATACTAATTTTTCTTCTATTTTCTAGTTAAGTAAACATCATCAATCAGGTACGTCAATTTGAGCTAAGAAACGAACCGATATTGTTTTGTTCGTTCCCGCATAAAGGAGGATTGGTTAGTGCTAGTGATACTTTTTTTGAATAAGTATTAAAAGTTTGTTTTATTTGTGTACTAGATTGTGGATTGGATTTTCGTTGAAAAACTGTAAACATTGTTGAGGAGTTAAATAATTAAATTCATTGTAACATATGCATAGTCCGTCCCATTCAAGCAGTTGTTCGTATCACCCTTCAAGTTGATATTTCAAAATCACACACAATTCTTCACTTGCACATTTGTTTACCTATTTTTTTTTCATTCTCGAACTAGGCTGAATTTTATTTTATCAAAATATGTTCAGCATATTTGGGTTAAAACCACTCAAATTACTTACTTTCAACGGCACAAATATTACGGCCACCTTCGAAATCACTTTTGATTTTCGGATTGCAAATTATATACACCTTCACCATTTGACAGTTATTTGAAATGTGGGTCAAATATTATAGAACCGAGTTCATCAGATCAAATATTAAATTTAGTAGATAAATGTTAAAATTTACATATTGCCCCGCCTGCCTGTTTTACCCATAGTTCTCCTGAACTTTGTTGGCAGTTTTAATTATGTGTTATTGATAAATTGCCGCAGTCTGCGCTACATTGTATGGCTTTAACTGTTGAATGCGTGAGGTATCACAATATATCTAAGAAATGGTCGCAGTGATGAAAGTACCCGACAAGAAATAAAAAAAAAACTGTTGAATGTGAAATAATTAAGTTATTTTTTTTTCAAAATTTAAGTAGTTATATACGTAGTTGTATACAGTGGAATCTGTTATTGACCCTGCCCTTCGGTTAAAAAACGGGTATAGACGTGTTCTGCCGATTAGTCGCGGCAGGTTATATGTGTGAATAGGCTGGCACATCTACGTTTAAAAGTGCCTAAACCAAATGTCTGTAGGGATCACGTAAAGATGCGATGGGGGATCTTTGCCCTGATATTTCAAAATGTAGCACTTAGTAAAATATTCTTGCCTTCGATAACTAAACGTGATGGAATTGAGGAAATGAGTGGAAATTAATCGGGAATGATCTCTCATATGCATCCGTTGAACCTATCTTAACGGCCGTTGTGAGAATATCACCATGAAAATTTCACAAGCGCATAGCATGCTACCAATTACTATAGCTTCTCTCCTTTCTCCTGTTCTTTTTCCTATCCCATGAACGTGAGCAATACCATATGACACACCGTGAATATAACCTGGACACTACATCAAATGAAGCAATAAGTAAAGAACTTTATTTAACCCTAACCAATTTTTACTTTTAACTAAATTTTCCAACATATGGTGAGCAAACAAATGACCACAACAAACCATACTAAATATTAAATAACATATAAAGGGGAAAAGGAGGGACCATCGGGACACCCAAGGCAGTCCCATGCTCCCAATCCAAATTGTTTGGATAGGGAGCATGGGACTGCCTTTTCCCTATTGTCAACATTTCGTGGAATAAGGGTGGGCTTGATTCTAGTGCTGTCAGTGTGAACTTGCTTTTGGAAAGAGAGCGTCTTCCCTATATTCGCGGGTTTCACGTAAGTGTTTCTGCTTACGGTTCCACCCAAACGTTTTTGACCCTTCATACCGGAGCTTGACCCTTCATACCGGATCACAAACAACAATATAATTCAGATCAAATCGTTTTTCAGATTATTTCACTGCTATGGAAAGTTATTGTGGAAGTTATTGTAGTATTACATCATCATCATAATCATCATCATCATCATCATCATTATACAGAGGAATCTGTTATTGAGAATTGAACCTTACATAAATTTGTTTTATTTGTGTACTGCCGTTCTCAGAATATGCTTTAAGATTTTTTTGACGTAGACTACGTCTTACGGCAAGGGTAGGGTGTCAAATGAAAATCTAAAATTTTGCGACCGTCACGAAAAACCGTACGTTTTGCACGCGAATAACTCAAATAATCTACGATAGATTTACATGATTTCTTCTTCAATCGGTCGGAAATTTTACCGCGCTCCAATTCAATTGTCAAACATTATTCTCAAACAATAGTAAACTATTGAAAATAACGCAAATATAAGGTGATGTCTTATAATGTCATTTCGCAGAGTAAATTTACCAAATTTCCTATCACAGATTTCAAATCGAAGCAAGGAACGTCTTGCTTCATCTTCTTCTTCTTTGTATTAGAGAGAGACTTTAACCAATCATGTTACTCTTCTCTCCATGTACGTCTCACATGCAGCTGAGAACGGCATGAAACGAACACTAAGGAAAATTTTTCCTCAGTCATTTAGCAGCATTGAAGCTGTGCGGAGGGAGCGCAGGGAGCTGGTCGCAGGGAGCTGGGAGCCGGTCGCTGAGAGCTGGTCGCAGGGAGCTGCTTCAAGGCTCCACCAAACTGCAGCGTTTTCGAAGTCGCGGCGAAACAATCGCCACGAAGAGGTAATATGGCGGCATGCACAAAACCGACGCGATTGTGCGCCCTCATAATCTGCCATTTTGCCTCATCGCGACGATCGCTGTTTGGGAGAGCCTTGCTACTTACCACCAGCTGCTACCAGGGTTGCCACATTAGTTTTTGTACCCATCTTTAATTTTTGCCAAAAAAATCTTTTTTATCTGTGTTTAGCTGCAAAAATCTTGGTAAAAATCTTTACTTAAAATTTTGTACTCTAAAAGGAAAGCAGATCTGTTTACGAGGGATTCATGTTCTCGAGAGAAATCGATCATTACACTAAGCTTCTGATAGGCCAGTATTGACATAATCATAATTCATGTGGTGTTTGTTTTGGTTACTAAATTTCCACGATAGGTGAGAAAAATCGAAATGGAATTAACAATCATTCATTGTAATGAAAAGTGTAAATTAATTTGTTAAATTAAGAATTTGGCTGTGAGGTTAATATTAGCTGATCAACTCCTCCTTTCCTCATTTGGCATCCATGATGTCCGTACTCAGGCGGTTCCGGATTTTGGACTTATTCAGATTGTATTGCGAGAAAACTCGCTCCATTTCTTCATAAGAAAGCGGAATTAGTGAAAAGTTCGCAATAAACTTTCTTAGCAAGTGAAAAGCCAGCTTCCCATCTGGTCGTTTGAAATACAGACGTTTCTACAACAAGTTTCGAAGTCTTCTGATTCTTCCACCTTGTTTTCTTTGCAGGTGGTTACCATCCTTAGCTCACAAAAATCATTTTCAATGCCTGTTTCTCACCACTTCAAAAAAAATTACGGACATTGTTCAATAAACGAGTTAAACTCCTTCAAAGGACACATCACAGAGAACAGACGTTCATCTTCGATCTGCTACTCTCATCTTCGTTCATCTTCGATCTGCTACTTGTGTAAAACTTAAAACCGACATTTCAAATGTATGTCGTTATGCTCCTGGTAGGTGGCGCTGCAGTTGTGCGATAACTGTCATGTAATTGTTTATCAATACAAAGCCTAGCACGTAGCCTGAAAAGTTTTGTTTGTTTTTCTCTGCACTTGCTTTTTATACCGGCTGCCCATATTAGCTTTTACACACATTTTTCAAGAAAAGGTATATGGACATCAATGTCTGTTCTCTGTAGACACATGCAGTAGTCAGAAATGGATCAGAGCGCATAGTGATCTGTTTAAACAAATCGGTATAGAAAGCACAGCAGATCGAGTAAAAAACCTCCATCATGGTATCATCGAGAATTTCGGATCTAAGCATTTCTCCTGCAGCTACCCCGATTTGAATTTTCGACTTCTTACGATTTTTCTCAAAATCTGAAACCCCTACATCCGTTAGGTGTTTTAGGCAATCATCCTCATAAAAATGTGCAAGAAGCATCAACAGCTAGAAAGCACCTGGAATCTTGTGGATCGATTGAGGCCTGCAGGAAAAGTAACTACAAATATATCGCATCATTTGCCCCAGGAAAAAAGGCAGGTTTTTGCAAGCATAACTTGTACAAAGAGCCAAAAATCAAATCAAACGAGGACAGTCAGGTTTCAGCAGCATCTTGACGGATCGGTCATTACGGAAGTTCTATCTGATGCAAAGCCCAGAAACCGTTTTTTTTTGTTATCAATCTGGAACTGTTTATTAATTGCAAAAATATGTATAGGTTTGCACACTGCAAGATTATAATAAAGCTAACAAAAAATTACGGTCGAAATTTTTTGTTTTTTTTTTGTGTGCTTTTGTGTGCTTCAAATAGCAAAAACAACATCCAAAAACATTATTCTAACTTTCAAAAATTCCTCTGTATAAGTGCATAAAAATACTTCTAAATTAGAAGAAAAACACTGAAGAACAGTTTTTTGTAGAAATACTTGCGGGAAATTCTACCGAAATTTGTGGAGCAATCTCTTGGGGAACTTTGAAACAATCGCTTCTCAAACGGAAAACCTGAAAAAAATATTGAAGTGATATCTGGAGAACTATATGTAAGAATTCTTGCAGACATCCTTGACAAAATTTGAAAAATAATTCTACAAAAAATTCATTGCGGAATTTTTAGAGTTAGGAATTAAATATATGAGATATTGGAATTCATGTACAAAATTCTTATTAGCTTTCTTCAAGAATTACTTTGGAATTTTTTTCAAGAATTACTTCCAGAATTGCCTTATAGTTTGTTACCACGATCACGTTTCTAAGTAAAAGAATCGGTGTTCTCGATTGGATGAGGAACGACACAACTTTATTAAGTCCGACGACTATATCAAAACTATCTTCGATGCGATGTCTACTGGTGTCTATTCGATAGTATACTGAATTGAATAAACCTATTCTTATCGGTTTTATTCTGGAAAGCTATGATATAAGAAGGTACAAAATTGAGACAAGTTCGGGAATTGCCGATAACGATCGGCAGATCATGATCGATAGATGTGATGGATAATTCGAGAATATGGAACTGTCCGTAAATTACGTTGTGTCTTAACATAGTTTTTGTGTATTCATTCAGGTGTCCTCCAGGAATTCCTTCACAATCACCATACTTTACTTATCAGGGATTCTTCCAAATATTTCAACACAAGAAAATTTTTGAAAAACGCCTGAAAGAATCCCTGGAGGAATGCACAAACGTCTGAAGAATACCTATAGAAACGCCAGAAGGAATATTTAAAGGAATTTCTAAGAATCTTTGAGAAATTCTATAAAGTCTCGAGTAATTCATGATTAGGGCCTAAAAGCCATTTGTAAACAATGACTTAAAACGTTGATCGCTCACGATCGCTCTTCTACCAGATGCTGCTTTTATTTCACGAGAGTGATTCAAGATTCAGGAGAAATCGACATTTAAAGTCACTGTTTACAAAGAGCTTTAGGCTCTTAACATGAATTACTCGAGAAGTTTTCTTCAAAAATCATCTCAAAAAATTTATAGATCATTTGGGGCAACATACAAACTCTTCAGACTTTCAGACTGTGATCTGTCACGGTAGAGTCAGTATCAATTCTTTTTATTTTGAATTGTGGGCCTAGAACAGCTAATTGAAAGTAGTATTGATAAGAAGTTGGATCCTAAACTGTATTCATATTTTGAATTTGAGGATTTGAGTGGACAAGTAATTGCAAAAAATCTTTAATATCTTGGTTTTTCTCAAAAATCTGTAATCTTTACATACAGATATCTGTATGCAAAAAATGAAAAAAATCTGTGTCAATCTAGATAAATCTGTGCATGTGGCAACCCTGGCTGCTACGTGACCATCAGCTGCCTCTGCACCAGCTCCGCTGCCGTACAAATGAAGGCTCCACCAAACTGCAGCAATTTTTTGCCACCACGGCAGCGAAATCGCGGTGAAAAAATCGCCGCTGTGAGATTACAAGGCAGCTTATGGGAGCGCACAAACCGACGCGATGCGTATTTTAATCTGAATACTTCACTGAATGGAAGATCTGTATCAATGCGGCGAAGACCCAGGTCATCCTATTTCCACACTCCAACTCTCCCAGACCTGTTCCGCCTGAGGATTGTAAAATAAGTCTAAACAACACAACGGTGGAATGGGCCAAATCAGCTGTCTATCTTGGCGTTACCATAGACAGCAAGCTTATTTTCAGGGAGCAGGTTGACAAAACGGTCACAAAGTGTATCGTTCTGTTGAAGCTACTGTACCCATTGATCAACAGAAGGTCTACATTATCCCTGAAAAACAAGCTTGCTGTCTACAAGCAAATCATACTTCCAGTCATCGAGTACGGCATGCCAATCTGGGAGAGCTGCGCAAAAACACATCACCTGAAACTTCAGCGTGTACAAAATAAGTTCCTCAGGATGATCCTGAACACCCCTCCGAGGACAAGAACATCTGAGGTCCACCGTCTGGCCGAGATAAAAATGCTCGACGATCGCTTTAGTGAGTCTATCAATCGGTACAGGGCACGCTGCCTAACATCGGATCACCAGATCATCCGGAATCTGGTTCCCCACCCTTAGGATTTTCAAATTGTAGTTTTAGTTGTAGATTAGGTAGGTTATCAAATTTTAACAAACAATGCCCCAAGGGCTAAACAAAAAATTTCATGTAAAACACATAACACTTTAAACACACCAAACACATAAAATTAAACAAAGCTGAAGAGCCCAAGGGCTAAAACACTTAAAATGTAAAAAATAGTATTTAAGACAAACAAATGGAAATATAAAACATGTTAAGTTAAGTAAAAAAAAAATTTTCTTCATTCGCTCGGCAGCCATGGAGCTGTGCAGAGCGGCAATGGGCCAGTACTGCTCTGACAGCTGACGGTTGCAAGTACCCTGCAGAAAAGTACGCGGGCGAGCAACCAGCTAGAATGATGACTCAGCGGCTGTCGCAAGCAAGTGGCTTTTTAATGCAGTCGTGCTTTTTAATGCAGTCGTGCCAAGCTCGTGGCAAATTTATCAAATCTGGAGGGAAATATGTATGATCCAGTTGGTAGTCATATCACGATATGATGTACATGTATATGCATATATATATGTATATATATATATATATATATATATATATATATATATATATATATATATATATATATATATATATATATATATATATATGTATGTATATATATATATACATATATGTAATATAAAAGTTACGTAGTCCTACGTCAACTTTGCGTACAACCCCATTGGGCTGTCCCTTATAGTTTTTTTTTTAATTTTTAGTTACATATGGTCTTTTTAAGGCCAAGCAAGAATAGAGAAGGATAGCAATTCAGGCATAAGTTTTCAAAAGGACGTATGTCGCAAATGTAAACAAATCGAGTTTTACATTATATCCTTCCAATAATAACACGCTTAATGTAGTAGCAATTGTCAAATACTATTATCAAAATTATTCAGTTACGTGCGCCTTATTCCATATGCGACCTATCTGATCTATTTAAAGCAAATAGTTCAGATACACCACACAGAATGCCAACGTATCTGCGCTTAAAAATTATAACCGGTGTATCTAAAGCTAAACGTTCTGACATACCGACGTATTCAACCGATGTATGTTACAATCAATATGTCACACTGACGTATCATGGTGTATGTGTTAATTTTCTCAAAATAGAGCGAAAGTGAATGAAAACGAGGATTTTTACTAATCTTAATCAGCCGTAACCATGATAGAATCAACATGTCGAATAATACTTGAAAAACAGTTAAATAGGATTTAATCAAAGCATCTGGAACTTCTACCTCATTTTTCTGAATTCCTTTCAAATGTTAGATACATCTATTTGGAAAAGTTATGCTTGAATTACTTGTTTTAAAGAGCTCTAGACAAAACAGTCAACCTGGCATTTCCAGGAAGATCACGTTTTAAGTCATTGTTTTACTTTCGACTTATTGACGATTTTGTCTAGAGCTATTGTTTTGAAATGACAACAATCACTGTTGTGCCCAATGCTATACGGTTCAATGTAGAAAGCTTAAATAAACCGAATTTTATAACTGACAGCTGCAAGCCGTGCTTGCACCAACAAATGCGCATACAAGCAGCTGCTAACGGTAGCATTAAAAAATATGGACAAAAATTGCCGATTTTTCTTGGGTTTACCTTCACCTGCACTGACGAAACCGAGGGGCGAATCACTTCATGTATAACTGAATCGAAAAGGTGTAGGAATTTGGAAAAAAAATGCGTTGAAAAATACACCAGCGTATTCACTGCGCTAAAAAATGCACGAATAAATCAAATGCGCCCAAAAATGTGCAATGAATGCGTATTAAAGTGTGTTGAAAAATGTTCGGAAAATGCCTCAATGTACTTCTTAATACGCGAGGCTGAATCGAAAATGCATTAGTGATTCACCCCTCGGACGAAACTACTAATGCTGAATCAATCATAGTAACTCATGAGTCAGCAGACATAATTTGACAGCTCTCTATGCTCAGTCGAACTCTAACCGTGACGCCAAAAACAGTGAACCAACTCCGTTCAGAAGTGTGCGCGTTCAAGAAACGGCACCCCACCGTGTCGAAAACGGACATCGTACGGCACTTTATGGCCGCCGGATACACTATGGCACTATAAGACAACAATTAGAGCACCGAAAGAAAGCCCGGTTCCGGACGGCCGTCGACCCTGAGCGACAAAAAGCTCCAAAGGATGCTGAAGACGAAGACCTAGGGAAAAGTGGCTACATCGCTGCGTGCGCTTGGCCGGGAGGTCGGTAACCGGCCGAACAGTGAAAAAGTACCTGGCAAACACGAACATACATGTCAGGAAGCGGAAGTTGCGTCCACTGGTTTTGCAGCTGCAGGCAATGACGCAGCGGCAGCGACTGAATAAGATGGTCAACTCGATTATCCCGGCGAATCGCGACGTGGCGGTGATGATGGACGATGAGACCTATCTCATTCTGGATGGCAACGACTAGCAGGGCACTTCGTATTTTACTTCCCCCACGAAGGAAGTGAGCTCCGAAGTGAAGTTCATTTCACAAAGCAAGTTCCCCAAGAAGGTGCTGCTGTGGCTGACATTCAGCGAGAAGGGGATGTCAAAGCCGCTCTTCTTTCGCTCCGGACTGGCCGTGAACGGGGAAATATCTAGTACGAAATGCCTGCCGGAAGTTGCGGCGTTTATCAAGATTCTGGCCTTATCTTGCTCCGCCCACTACTCGAACCGATCGTTGGAGGAGATGGAGCGGCTGAATATCGATGTGGTACCCAAGTCGGCGAACCCGCCCAACGTCCCCAGCTACATCCCATCGAGAATTTCTGGGCCAACCTGAAGCGTAAGACCTACTCCAATAATTTTGTCGCGAAAACTGAGGAGGAATTGATAAATAAAACGGAGAAAGAACTCAAAAACATGCCTACACGCATGTTTTCGTCCGCCATGGCGAATGTTTCGGTTAAATAATAACCTTCCATGGGAAATTTATCAAACGCAATTATCTGTCTTAGCTTTTTTTTATCACCATCCGGAGAAAAGTCCACTTTTTGAAATGTAAACGTTAGGATGCAAATTGATTAAACTCATGAAAATCTTTCATGATAAATGAAATATATATCGGGCACTGAATGGTGTCAGTATCAAATAATGAAAAGTTCATACACAGATAAAAATAATTAATTTTAACAAGCGTGTAAAATTTCCCTTCGTTTAATTCCAAGCCAACGGAGGCGTAAACAACGAAATTATTTAAAAAATTTCATATGCCATACAACAATGTTTGAAATCTTTCATACAAGAGGCTAGATTCAGGCGTTATCTGGCTTAAATTTACATGAAATATCCAAGTATTTTCTGCCAAATCTAGCATTCCCTTTATGTGCATTAGATAACGCAGAAAATTCAATGTTTCTTCTTATCTGTGTAGCTTACACCGTGGGAAGACTTAATGTGTTCACACCGTATGGTAGAGTGTTGCAGAATCAAAGATATTCGTTGATGGACCGATGATGTTGTTTATGCTTATTTTAAGCTTGAAAAAATCCCTACGCGGGAAGGAAATACGTGACAGCTCACGAAAACACAACCGTTCGCAGGCAGAGCTTGCTGTGATTTTTCATCTGCATATTGTGACCTTGAGTGGACATAAAATATTGCTTCTATTATTTGTACACGAGTTTCTTCATTTTAACTGTCAAACTTCAAGTGCTATTAATTTGTATTGAAGGATATGTTTTCAAATAAAAATGGGGTTTTGAAGGTGGAAGTTTGTTCACTGGAGAAAGATATGAAGAGATTGCCATTGATAGTTCCGTCGTTAGAATACCGCAGTCTGAAAATTGATACAAATCAAGCGTAGTTGAATTTCACCAAGTTATTCCATGCTAGATAGGCAAGGAAGGAGAGGGTGGGAATCGAAATCCCCTTTTTGCTTATCGTGCATAGGCTAGCTGAGAAGACTAGTTGATTTGACTAGGATATCACGATTCCTGCACGTGAAAATTTGTGATTGTATTCGCAAACGGGCTCAATGCTGAAGAATAACTTCAATTTTGAGTTCCAATGGTAGCTATTAGACACTAGTTCATCTGTTCGGATGAAGTGATTGAGGCGCCAAACACATTGTTTTCGGAACATAAAAACAAAATGTTCCAAAGCAGGGAAAATGACACTTCGTCTTTATGACCTAAACACCGTTTCGAGCAGACATTTGTGCCTCCTAAGAATCCGAACTCGCTTCGCCCCCCTGTGTGAGGTGATTTTAGCGGGAAAGTTTTCACATTCAGTCGGAAAATGCAAAGCTATTTACCCTCACCTAATCTCGGTTTTATTGAAGTTGAAAGACTTGCACCATGGCTCTGTTTTCGGGTTTAACGGATTTTGTCAGACGAGTAGACGGGGCGGAAGAGTCTATTACAGGGCGTAATCGGAAACTCGATCGCGCGTTTTATTGTCGTTTGTAGTCCCACTCAGTTTGTTTATGGGATTAGGTGCAAATGTGAGTCGCACGTGTGCGAATTGGTTGTAATAAAATTTTGGGCTGACAACCATTTTGCACATGCCAAGAAGTTTATAATTTTTGTGGGCCGCAGCTAAAAAGTAATCACATAAACGTAATTGCTCTATTTGTTGTCTCTTCAAGGATGGGTTATTATAATGACTTAGAGTTTTAGATTCATTCCACTTCAAAGAAGTAGAAATTTGAAATCGCAAAAAAAATGCTGCAATTTCAACAATAGACGTCATTAAAGTTCGAAACACACATTGAGAATGGAATGTTAAATACGCTTCAGATTGACTTCTCTACATCGAAATCGAATCTACACATTTGCTTTTGTTGATAGAATTTGGATCCGGATCCGTTTTTGGGATAGATTGCTCACATGTTTTGTTGGGTCGGATTGCCTTTCAGTTGGAAATTGGCTCAAGTTAAAATCAATCCCTTGAGAAGGCGGGAAGAAAGAGGAGAGCTACTAGCTAATCAAGTGCTATTATTTGCTTTGTTGGACAAATAACGACCCTTCCCTCGGTCTTATTTGCAAGCAACAGGTTGCTTGAAAAGCACACACACTGATAAATCTGAGTTTATATGGAGTAGCTGGCGTTATAATATAATAGATGTACATATTACCCATGGTTCGTAGCTTTATTTGATTTGAATGTTTCAAAACAATTTCGTGGGCATTCCCCTCATAAATATAAGCCAAAACAATTTTAACGACAAGAAGATCTTTCATTCCTCCTAAACCCGTTGTTCAAAGCGGACCACACGGTTCGTTTAATTCAAGCCATCCTGTGCGTCAAGTGAAGTGAAGCGAAAAAAAAACGCGTGCGAGTGATTGATAGAAAAATTTCTTTATTCAACTTACAAAATCGGTCAAATATAATTTTTTCGTAATCTAAAAATCTACTTGAAATGACAGGCATCATTACCAACATACCAACGTCAATCACAGAACGAGAAATTTTCAAAACGCGATATCCGCAAAGAAAATCATTCGAGTTGTAAGAATTAAAAGACGTAAAGATCCGCGATCAGGACTAATTGACACACGATCGGTGAAAATTACGGTGGACGGGCCACAATGACCTAGTACAATACAAATATATGGAGTTTACGCGAAACCAGAAGTTTACATTTATCCAATAAGAATATGTACAAAATGTTGGAGACTAGGGTACAAAAGTCTAGCTTGTAAAAGTAAGCCAACCTGCATAACATGTGGACAACATCAATCAGACGATCACACTAAATGTCAAAAAACAAACAGACGTAAATGTAGAAACTGTGGTGGCGATCATTTACCGATAAGTAAGGATTGCCCAGAACGTATAAAAAGGGAACATTTAAATGTTGCAATCACGGTTAACAAAATAACATTTCAAGAAGCAGAACAGCTATACCCAAAACCTGACATAAGCACTAAAAACAGATATGCTCTCCTGACGTCTACCGTTGAATTCCCAGAAATGGAACAATCAAGTACGACAAACAGAGAGTTTTGACAGGTGACCAGAACGAACAAGACGAATATGGATTACAAATACATCGTACAAAAACTGACAAACATTAGTACCACAAATCACATTAACAAACCTAAACCAGTAACACAGAAAAATACTTACCCAACAGTTGAAATTATCCCGGAACAAGTATAAACTATTGAAAATAACCCGTATATAGTCACACACACTGAAAAACTACAAACAGAACAAAATCAAAACCTAATCATCCAATTACAAAACATCTTTCCCAAAATAACAGACAAAAAAACATACAACAAACCCGAAATTGACTTAATATTGATTGAGATTAGAACAGTGATACAAAACTTATTAGGTAATTCAAAAGAACAATATAAAACATAACAATTTTTTTTTATGAAACTATGGATCAGACCCGTTTAGAAGATTTGAACATATCCCAACTAAAAATCCGCAGTTTAAGGCATCTTCATAATAGAGAATCTATCAAGACTCACCTTAAAACGAAAAATATTCACATTTTCTTACTTCAAGAAACTTGGCTAAAGCCAGATGAAAAATTTAAATTTCATAACTACAGCTTCATTAAAAGCTGTAGAACAGATGGTTACGGTGGTACAGGAATACTTATCCACCCCGCACTCATATACAAAGAAATTAAAATTCCAAACATAGACTTAGAACAGCAGTAAAAATTAAAAACCTTAAACAACCAATAATATTCATACATTAATTGTTATGTTATGTATTCTCCGTGCGAGGAGTAACGATTATGATGTAGAAGGAGGTGTTCGCTCATCACCATGAGGAACCAAGAGTGAACAACAATGTTTTTGGCTAGAATGAAAGATGTGAAGAGAAAGTGTTGAAAGTTCCGTCAGAGTGCGGCAGGTAGGAAAATTAACAGATGTTTTTGAAAATTGAGCGAAAGGGCATGTATCCAATGGTACTCGAACCATGGACGTCAATCTTTGCCTAACATCCCACTGCGGGGTAGGTTGTAGCGACGGAACAAGTCCGCCACTTCAACAGGCAAAAATTGACGCATGGAAAGACGCTCATGTACCACTGTGGCTTGTATAGTTTATTCTTAGCGATCTATTGTGTGCACTCTGTTTACTGATGCGCACATGGGAGAGGAACTCTCTCCTTTTTTGGGTTTGTTTTGATTCGCAACGACTGACGATCACTAAAGTTTTTCTCGTCGTCTCCAACGTAGAGACCTCGGAGAGAAACATCGTGAAGCGATGCGATACTGGTCCCCACCAGTATAATTAATGGTTACCACCATTTATGGGTTTACATACATTAATTGTTATGTTATGTATTCTCCGTGCGAGGAGTAACGATTATGATGTAGAAGGAGGTGTTCGCTCATCACCATGAGGCACCAAGAGTGAACAACAATGTTTTTGGCTAGAATGTTGTTCACTCTTGGTGCCTCATGGTGATGAGCGAACACCTTCTACAATAATATTCATCAATTTATTGACCGTTGCATGAATTTTTGGAATCTAGCGTAATCTGTAATTTGACAGATACTATTTTCGCACCTACTAACACTAATAAAGCTATGTCAAGAGCTATGTTGTTTATGCCTTGACGTATTGGCTTGCTTTAGTGTTCTTAGTGGCAAATCACCACATGGATCTTTTTATTATTTTTCCCGAAATTGTTACGTTTTGTCACGGAAGAGTATATTTGTAAGGCGTTTCGTAAAATGACGGATATTTTGCAGACCGTTTCCCACCGGCGAGCATCGGTGAATACCATTTATCACGCGTTTTACGGTTACTTTTTCCTGGGTCTTTCTAAGGCAAAATTATCCAGAATCTATCGGAAGCATAAGACGACAATTTCAAATTGGATCTCAAGTTATCGACAAAACGGATTTTGTCGCATACATTGCGATGCCATGATAATTTACTTCCTACGATCTCTTGGTATAATTCCCATTTTTCTCCCTGCTTATTGTCCCTTTTATAACCCGATCGAGGTGGTTTTTGGACTAATTAAGCAGCATTTCAGGCGAATTTATCGAGAATGCCATCAACGAGATTTGCAGCTACTTGTGGCAGAAATTATGGAGCAGTATTCAAATTATCCAATGACAAACTTGTTCAAAAAATGTGGGTATATCAGAGGAGGACGATTCGACCCAACGGTTGAACTGGAAGATTGTCTAATTAATCTTGGTTTCGAAGAAAATTCGAAAAAGCATCGTAAAATTCACTGAATTGTTGATTTTTTTTATAATAAATGCAAAATAAACTACCGTAAGCATGTTTTATTTCTTGCAACTTCTGTGTACATTTCATTAAAAAAAAAAACAAGAAAATGAAATATCAACATTATAGGTGATCAGTATCTTCCTGTTCTGATACTCGACTTACCAATGATTGAGAAAAGGTTGTTTCTGTTGCTTGTAATGTTTCTTCTGCTGCTGAAATGAACGATTGGCCCAAAGAATCTCGAGTCTCCAAAGCTTCGATACGACGTTTCATCAGTTGCATTTGATTGTTCAAGGTCTGAATAGTTGTTTTCAAATCATTACAAGACGCACGGATGGAAACAATTTCATCATGATAGCCGGCATTTACATTATGGGCCATTGCGAAGCTACGACGGATAGCTTTCAATCGTTGCTGCTCCTTTGCGGCGAATAATTTGGCCAAATGTTCGGGTGGCGCTTCGTTTGTCATACTTTCCTGAAGATGCGGTTCTGCGGTAAAAATGGCATTTGCCCACATCATCCATGCTATATCCTGCGCCTTCCAGGATGCACCATGCTTGTTCCGTAGTGTTATAACAAGTTTCTCCACTGCTCTGTTTGAAGCTGCGCCTGCCCTGTCTTTTGCTGCGGGTTCCAAAAGCATGTCCTTCACTGTCTTAAAAACACTTCTGTTGTTAACGGACAGCGAATAAACGTGAAGAAGCAGATAAATATCATTTTTCCTCCAATTTTGCAGCAAGTTAACAGTCACTTTATCGATCGTATAGTATCGGTGGTTGGATTTGTCCCTAAACAAGGCAAATCTAACGAAATCAGCTTCTTGTGGGGTTTTCGTGCTCCAAATTGGGTGAGCAACACCGCTCTCGTCACATCTGAAAAGTACCTCTTGCTTAAGGTATCGTTTTGAGAGTAGCCAGCAGTTATGTAAAAATCCTTCACTGTATCGCCTGCGACACCCCACTTTCCAACTTCTTTTCCTGAAGAGTGGCCCTTGAAATCACGAACGGAAACTGATAACCAACAGCCATAAAGTCCGCCCGGGAGTTTCTCTTGCGAAGCCACTGTTTGTCGTAATCACTTCGTTCGTATCTGCATAATCATCATCGGATTCCGATTCATTTTCCGACACCAGGTTTAGACCATAATCGACCACTAGGGGATCTGCACTCTTACAAGTGGAAGCACCCGAACATTCAGCAGTCTGTTCCTCTTCCTCAAACTCTTTATTCAGGTACTCCACATCAACAAATGAATTTGGTTCGTCAATGGATGATTCAAGATCTTCGCTTTCTTCTGCAGTTTCGCGGCTGCGTTTTCGACTTGGTTCGGATTGCATTCCGGAATTCGATTTGATTACTCTGTAACCGTATGAATTTAAGACAGCTTTGAGAACACACAAAATCAAACGATTGTTTAAAGACTTACCGATACGTAGCAATATGATGAATCCACAAATTAAGTTTGTTCCGATGCTTACCAGGAGCTCTTGTAGGTAAAAATCACCAGCATAGGCAAAATCAAAACAAAGACAGAAAAATCTGCTATCGAAATAACTGTCAAACGTCAATGTAATAGATAAAAGGCCCGGCAATGTGATTTTTATCTCTTTCATTTCCCTATGTTATTATTATATGCGTCATCACAGCATCACATAAGAAAAACGGAAGAATGAAAAGCGTCATGAATTCACATAAGCAGACCTGCAGTCTGTAACATGGTCGTCGCATCATTCAAACTGGATGGTAAGTGTATGTGTGGGCTGCGAAAATATTCACTGTGCAGAAATTTTTTGCACAGGAGTCTAATGAAGTGCAAAATGCGCAATAATTAGATCACAAATAGAGTATGGAATAACAATATACGGAGGACCAGCAAAATCAAACCTAATCAAACTAAATTCTACATTCAATGCCTCACTCAGAACGTCCTTGAGATTACTCAAATCAACACCGATAAACGTACTATACGCAGAAGCAGGAGAAATCCCAATTAAAAATAGAGCAAAATGGCTAGCTAAGAAAGAAGCAATTAAAACATTCTCATACAATAAACCGATAATTAACATCACAGAAAAATTCTTAGAAATAGATGAACTTCCAAAACATTACAACTTCTTAGAACAAACAATATATGAAAATAATTATCTTAAAATGATAATAACTCATAACTCAACACAAACATTTAATAAATTTAAAAAGAACATCGAAGAAGACATCAAATCAAATATACCAGAAATTAACACAAATGCTATGCATAATAACACATTAAAAACCATGTTTCTAAACTTTTGAAAAGAAAAATACGATAGCTTTCATAAAGTATATACAGATGGATCAAAAACTAAAGAATCATGTGGCATAGGAATATGGCTAGAATATAACAACGAAATATTTAAATGCAAAGTAAGTAAAGAACTATCAATAATGAATGTAGAATTAATGTCAATAGACACAGCTTTGGATACCATAAACACAAAACAAGAAAACAAATTTGTTATTTGTACGGACTTAAAATCAGCTCTAACTAGTATAAATAACAAAAACATGAAAGATAATTTCTTAATACATAACATTGTTACAAAACTAAACACAACAGACAAAATTATAAAACTACAGTGGGTCCCAGGACATAAAGGAATAACAGATAACGAAAAAGCTGATTTACTGGCAAAAGAAGGTTGCCAAGCTTCTTAATCTATAAATTCAAAAATACCAATGGGAGATACGTTCAATCTAACAAAACAGGAAACACTAGAAGATTGGATACAAGAATACACAGAACTCTCAGCACATAAAGTCAAATTACACTACAACCTATTAAAACAGCCAACACTTAAACCATGGTTTGAACAACATAACTTAGACACACAAGAAATAGTATCAATAGGACGACTTCGAACATATTACACATTAACGAAAGAAAAACTAAACTCTAGGAACTTGGCAACAGACGACAAATGTGAAACATGCGGGACTAAAGCATATCCTTTTCATATGTACAAAATACGCTCAAAGCAGAACAAACTATAAAATCATAAAGGCCCAAACGGCAAGTTTGACAGTTGTCGCAAATTACGTCGATATGTCCAATTGGAATCAACTTGGATCTAATCAATTTTTTATATGACATGCAGGTTTAGTCAGATTGTGCTATTCCGCTGCCGTCGCCGTTCCGCTTCCGTTATCACTGCGTTCGAGCCTTAACGGAACATAGCACCGTCGAATCATTGTTAATCAACGCGGACAGATTACTTGCAGATTACCGAAATATTTCAAAATTCATTAGATCAAACAAAATCACACTTTGAAGACTGTTATCCCCTGGGAATAGCGCTTTGACAAATTCATAGAAGTAATCACCATTTGAAGATTGATGACCAACTGATAGAACGATCGAAAAATAACTAGGAGAAATAATTAGATCGTGACCGACGATATACCATGACTAAAAATATAAAAACGTTTCACGACTTGACCACACTTGGCAGTATGGACCAACTATGGTCCCGCCAAGTGAAAAAAAAGAAGAAGAAGAAGATCTTTCAATGATGATTTTCAATACTTTTGTGCTTTCTTTCATTAAACAATTTTTAAAAAAGCACTTTAATAATCATCACTTATCATTTATTCACTAATGCCTTGTTCAGACTACAGTGTTATAACATGTTATAACGGTTGTCAAATAATTTCAACAAGAAATTCGTCATCAAGACTATCAAGAAGGCTTATAACATGTTATAACTGCTCAGTCTGGCCAGTGTTTAAGAGTGGGTACATTTCACTTATCGCTCTTAACACTACAACACTACAACGTCATCTAGGTTGTTGCCAGCTGGGTTCTGCTGCGTCAGGAAGTACACGTTCCTTCATGAAGTTGTCGATATTTTGGTGTTGCTACGTTGGGGTCGATTTGAATGCCGGTCGTCCACTTGTTGCTTTAGGAATGCTATGATAAGTTTGCTACGTCAGGGGTGGTGCATTCGGTGCTGTTGTTGTCGCTGTACAGTAACGTCCATAATTCAAAATCTACATAAAATTTACTATTGACCGTCTTAATTGCAATGGAAATATGATGATCCAGAAGCTCTGTGTTTTTTTTCTCATATTCATTACTCCTAATATCCGGAATCACCCGTCCATGGATCGACTATGTTTGAAAAAATCACAGAAATCCCACACAATCCAGTTCAGAAAGATGAGCAAGCAAATAAATTGATAAAGCTTCCTACCTTACCCAGGGACCCAAGTTCACATGCGAAGTAGCAGTCCAGCCTTAATATCATTATTATTGCCACACCATCATCATCTGATGTCGCATCCCTAAGCTTCTTAGCTTTTAGTCTGACATTTACGCAAGATGGCACGTCTACATTGCACAATGGTATAAACCATGCGAAACGTAATCGTTTGCTATTTGAGTGGGAAAAGTTGATTTTCATGTCTTAGACCACTGTCCATTGTGTGGAAAATAATTCATTCATATGCCAAGCAGGGAGTCTCCATATGGGATGCTGACCACCGCCCTTTTGTCTACGGAAATGAGTAATGGCTATTTGACTTTGCTGTATAGTGCTGACCTTTCAGCAATGTAGGTGTCGCACCTTTCAGCCAATTTGGTCGCATCTTTTGAGAACCTACATATTTGACGCATCAATTACGGGCAACACTAAGGATCGTGACTAATGGTCATTTGGGTCAGTTGGTTCTTTCAACAACTTTGCTTTGACCATTTAACATCACACCGTTGTTTCAATTTGGACGATGATATAACTCTACATATACGAGGGTTATTTCGTCGGATAAACTATTTTACTTCTGACAGAGTGAATTGGAGTAATTTCCAACGCAAGATTTTAACATTAGAAGCGATTTATTTCTAAACCAAAAGCCCAAACATTCCGTACATCAAAATCATTGAACCGAGGCGTGCATCATTCTAAATAGCCGCTTTCTGGATTATTTGAAACACGTGGCCTGTCTCCTGGTGACACGTTGGCATGTTTAGATTTGTTGGCACCGTAAACCACCCTTGAGAGATTGTGAACACATAGTGGAAAAGCAACAGATTTATCGATACACCATCCATCTATGGAAGGCAATCAATGCTTCCCTTGTGGGTATGTATCGAGGTAAGGTCGAAAATTGAATGTGTGTATATTGATTGGCACTCTTGTGGGATCAAACTCCGTTGTCACTCGAATACACTTTCACGCGTGTTACCATATCACGGATACACTTTTACTCTTTTGATTCGATTTTGGATTTTGTAGCTTTGCTCGTTTTCCTATATGTTGTAACCGTTCTATTTGATGTAGGCATGGGTTCAGTTGGTATGTAAGTACAAAGGATTTTTATGCTCCCATATTTCGCTCATGGATTTGTTCGATGTTGATGTAGAGGATTAACAGGATTGGTCAGAATAGGATCATAGAAATTGAGACATAAGTTGAAGCAGAAGGATACTTCTGGATGATGCTTTTAGGGTACATTTACAGTATGAGATTGATCGAAAAAGTATTGCAAGTGCTACGCAGTTCTGGAAGTCCTAATATTGTTGACTGTACACCTTGCCAAATATATTCTTCTACCAATTGAAGCTACATTTATCCCTTATTGGAAATTCAGATTTTATTATTGATTGCATTGATTGAATGTCCTCCTGTACTTCACCAAAGATGGTTCGTTCGTTCAAAAACTCCGAGTGCTCGCAGCTCCTCTTCAAGCATTGTCCACATCTCATGCCTGTAGAGAACAACCGGTCTTATTAGCGTTTTGTACAGGATGCACTTCGTACGGAAGCTAAGTCTGTTTGACCGTAGTTGCTTGTGGAGCCCATAGTAGGCAAGACTTCCACAGATAATCCGCCTCTGGATCTCACGGCTGTTATCGTTGTCCGCATTAGCCCGGCTCACTGGATAGACAAATTCATTGACTACCTCGAACTCATCGCCGTCGATCGTTACACTGCTGCCCAGCGTTTTAGTCTAGTGTACTGCTCTGCCACCGCCTCAAATGTTCTGCCGACAATATCCACGTCATCGGCAAAGCAGATAAATTGACCGGATCTGTTGAAAATCGTCCCTCGCATGTTAATTGCCGCTCGTCGCATAACACCTTCAAGAGCAATGTTGAACAAAAGGCAAGAGAGACCATCACCTTGACGAAGCCCCTGCGGGATTCGAATGTACCCGATAATCCACCCGATATCCTCACTCAGCACTGGGTTCCATCCATCGTAGCCTTGATAAGTCGGGTCAGCTTCCCGGAAAGCTGTTCTCATCCATGATCTTCCATAGCTCATATCGGTTAATTGTATCATATGCGGCTTTGAAGTCGATGAATAGATGATGCGTTGAGACTCTTTGTCTCTCTATTCACGGTACTTTTGGAGGATCTGCCGCAAAGTGAAGATTTGGTTCGTTGTAGACCGTCTTTCGATAAAGCCGGCCTGATAACTTCCTACAAATCTATTTGCTAGTGGCGACAGTCGCTGGAAGATGATTTGGGATAATATTTTACAGGCGGCATTAAGGACAGTGATCGCACGTTAGCTTTCACAGTCCAGCTCGTCACCTTTCTTATAGATTGGGCAGATAACCCCATCCTTCCACTCCTCCGGTAGCTGTTCGGTATCCCAAATCCTGACTATCAGTCGATGCAGGCAATTTGCCAACTTGTCCGGGCCCATCTTGATAAGTTCTGCTCTGATTCCATCCCTTCCAACCGATTTGTTGTTCTTCAGCTGTTTGATGGCATCCTTAACTTCACCTATCGTCGGGGAGGCACATCTCCGTCACTTACTGCATCGACTACGTCTCTTCCATCGCTGTCTTGGTCCTTTTCCTGTACTCCATTCAGATGTTCAGCTGCTTGCACCTTTCGGCCACCTTACGATCGTCCGTCAGGATTATCCCATCCTTATCCCGACACATTTCGGCTCGCGGCACGAAGCCTCTGCGGGATACGTTGAGTTTCTGGTAGAACTTTCGCGTTTCATGTGAGCGATGCAGCTGTTCTAGTTCCTCACACTCCTCCTCCTCCTGGCGGCGCTTTTCTCCCGGAAGAGTTGGGTCTGCTGTCGCCGCGTAGCTGTCTCTATCGTTCCATACCATGACGAATAGCTTGACGCAGCATAAGTGCCCGCGCTGCGTTCTTCTCATTCAACACCTGCTGACATTCCTCGTCGAACCACTCGTTCTGTCGGCTTCGTTCCACATAACCTAAAACGTTCTCCGCTACGCTGCTGATAGCTGTTTTCACGGTGATCCAACAGTCCTTGAGAGGGGTTTCGTCGAGCGGGCCCTCTTCCGGCAGCGCAGTTTCGAGCGATTGCGCGTAGCTTTCGGCGACGTCAGGTTGCTTAAGTCGCGCGAGATTGTACTATGGCGGGCGGCGATACCTAAAGTTGTTCACTACGGAGAGTTTTGTGCGCATCTTAACCATCACTAGGTAGTCGATGGTAGTCCAAGTCGATGTTAGCGCCTCGGTAGGTTGTGATGTCGGTGATGTCTGAGAAGTGCCAGCCATCTATCAAAACGTGGTCGATTTGTGATTCCGTTTGATTCGGTGACCTCCAAGTGTAAGGCCATGTTTTTGGAGACGGCGAAGTCGATAAGTCGAAGGCCGTTTTCGTTGGTCAGCTGGTGTGCGCTGAACTTTTCAATCACCGGTTTAAACACCTCCTCCTGGCCAACCTGAACGTTGGAATCCCCGATGATGATTTTGATATCATGGTTTGGGAAGCGGTCGTATTCACGCTCCAGCTGCGCGTAGAATTCATCTTTGTCGTCATCGGTACTTCCGAAGTGAAGGCTATGCACATTAATGATGCTGATGTTTAAGAGCCGGCCCTTGATCCTCAACCTGCACATTCGGGGGTTGATCGGCCACCATCCGATCACCCGCTTCCGCATCTCACCCATCACGATGAAAGCTGTTCCTAGCTCGTGTGTATTGCCGCAGCTCTGGTAGATGGTATGACCACCCCGAAACGTACGCACTGTGGATCCTTTCCAGCACACCTCTTGCAGCGCTACGATGTCGAACTTGCGGTTCTTCAATTCGTTGGAAAGCACTTCCGAGGAATTTGAGAGATCGGCAGTTCCACGTCCCGAGTTTTCAAACGTTAGTCCGTTTTCGTAGCCTAGGTCCATGCGGATTGTTCCGGTTCGAATTTCTTCCTTGTGTATTATTTGTCGCAATTCCTTTTTAATGGTGTCGGCTTGCAAGTCCCACGACGAACCCCACTATCTCGCAGGATTACCATCATGATGCTGCTGTTTAACAGTCCCAAGCACCACCAGGACTTTCGGCTATTGTATTTAGAGCCCTGGGCGCACTAACAGAAGGTGACTCAGCCGCCGCTAACATGGAGAACAGATGCTGTTTTGAGCCGCCTCTAACATGGAGAACAGACGCTCAAATAGGTGAAGGCTTGGACTTTTACCCTTATTTTTAAAAAGCGGAGTGGCTTGCTTTTGTCAGAACTGCAAGCCGTGAAGGAATAACTTAAATTTCATCCGGTCTTCATTATGTTCAAGTTTAACCTCGTACAATAAAGGATCATTTTTTTGTATGAATAAAATATCGGTTTTCAACATAATTTGAAAGAAAGTTTGTGGATAGCTTATTTTCGATACACTCCTTATTACCACTTAATGCAGCACGGAAACTAAGCCCGACAGCAATGGCCTTTCCTCTCTAACTAGAAATTAGAAGAAAAATTAGTATTTTCCATTTAATTCCAACTACCTTTGCTTATCTTGACAGATACGCGTATTTCGTCTACATGAATGGTTACCTTATAATTCTACCATATGTTACTTCATTGAAACAAACTATGTTACTTGGGAATCTTAGGCTCATGTAGAGCCAAAATATCTCGATGCTTAACACATGACCAAATTAAACAGTCACAAAGATTACTGACGGATTACACAAAGATTACACGGTTTAAATGAGCATTTTAAAAATAATAATTACTCGACACCTTAGGGCTGATAAAATCCTACCACCACCCCAAAAATCCTTTACTCCACTTATACTGACGGAAAATTTCGAAAAATCCATTGAAGACGATTGGTAGATCATCGCCTTCCATAGCGCCCAGCAAGTGAATCCGCTCTCTCATTGCCCGATACCGAGCAGTGAGATGGGACCCACAATGCAAAGATAAAGCACTCAGAAACTCGTGTAATTTCATGAGAAAATAAAACGAGTGCCTTACCGGCCTCCGGTTTTCAGCATGCGTAAAAATGACGTATTGATCCGGTGTTAGTAAGGTTTATTGCTGCTTATTTAGCGAAATATACGGAGAAAAGAGCTGGTAGTTTTTAATGGGCGCTATGAATTTCGTTCAATATACCAACGATCCGTCAGTGAATAACGATTTAGTCAAACATATTAGCTAAACTTTGCAGCAAATATCAGTGAACGATGAAGAATCCCGCTTCATGGATAGATGAAAATGAATGGAATTGCCGAAGTTGGAGAAACGATTGGGAATATTCGATGAAGAGTTGCCATCCTGTATTATTTATAAAAAAGTGGTACATAGTATGTTAAAAAAAAGTATATTAACCGTAGTACTTTTACACTACTTCTCAGTATTTTGAACTGGTAATTATTAAAGTGTTAAATCAATCCAAACGACGTAGGCATAGTATTCAGCACTGAGTATATTAGATAAAATGAGAGGTCATACAATAGATTTTAGTCTCTGACAAACATGAACATAAAACGTCAAACGTTATGCAAATGATAGATTAACGAAAAAGAATGAAAGTACGTCCAAAACTGATACTACAACGTGGTTATTGAGGTGGATAAACTTTCCTTACATACTGTATGAATTGATTTTGAGGATTCATCTCAAGAGAAAAATTCGCCAAAGCTGACCTCCAACAAATGCCAGGACAGAAGTTTTACACCGGAAAGGATAAATTCAAAGTTGATGATCGTTTCAAAAAGAAGAAAATGTCTTTATGGGCATCGAAATACGTCACTTGGCAGGCTATCTGGACCTGCGGAGAGCAAAGTGAAATTTTCGTCACAACAGGCATGGTGAAATTTACAAGAGTGAATGCCTCCAAAAGCGCCTTTTGTAATTTTTAGAGCAGCACAATGGGAAACCTATTTTGGCCGGATTTGACTTCATGTCTTGTCACTATTCGAAAAGCGTGCTGGAATGGTATGAGACTAAATTGGGTGCATTTTTCCCCAAGCATATGAATCCATCGAACTGTCCTGAACTACGTCCAATCGAAACTTTTTGGGACATGATGATTTCTTAAGAAAACTAAAAAATAAAAATAATTAGGTAT
The DNA here is from genome assembly GCA_034211315.2 of Aedes japonicus. Classification (NCBI taxonomy): domain Eukaryota; kingdom Metazoa; phylum Arthropoda; class Insecta; order Diptera; family Culicidae; genus Aedes; species Aedes japonicus. The sequence continues at coordinate 3,210 of JASCZW010010992.1, read as the reverse complement.
GCCTCACGATGGAGCGTTATTTCATGGCAAACTGTGGGTTGATAAAAGAGAATTATTCCTTTATGTGGTATATCGTGATCATTTTCAAACAACCGCCTATCCCCCATATGTTCATGTGGTTCCAGTAGGATAAATAAATACTATAAACATTCGATAGAAATGACGCTCGATAGTTCTGATGATACCCTAAACAAATGTATGTGAATTAAAACTATTTGTTTTATTTCTTTATAATCTAACGAAAACTATCATTTTTTTAAATGCGCACAAAATTTTCAAACTATTTATAACAATAATTTAATACATAAATGAAGTTTTGTTTATTTTAGTGAAGTTCATGAATCGTAAATCGTAATCATCATCGTAAAGATGAATAATCGATATCGTTTTCAAAAGGCCTATTCCTACAACTAGAAACGCTATAGATTTAGAAATTTTCAAAAGCATCATGCATCTTGTCTGCCTGTTACCTAATTAGAGCATATCTCGGCTCACACAGAACAGTGCCACGCATTTAATCATCCGTTCCAATTACCATCCTACGCGTATGTTTCTTTGACCTTCGTTGAAAGCAGCATCCGCATCATGTGTCAAGAGTTGGGTGATACATTAATATCCGTCGTAAACTTTTGCTCTGTCATACTCGTCATACCTGTTGATTGATAATATATAGTACTGCAATCGGGGGATATTTACATGACGGCTAATTGGAAACTGGTGACGAGAATTCATTCGATGCGCTTGCAACAAGCTTGCAGGTTCGAGTAGAAGAAATCAATTTTCATGAAATTAAGGTTATAACTAGACAAGCGGACGGTGTAGGTAAGATTGGCATCAGGGTAATTCTTATACTTAAAGTACCTATGTTTGTATGACTTTCACTGTATACTAGGGTGTCAATCCAATGTATGATAAAAATTTGGCCATCGAATTTAAAAACAGACTAGTGCTCAACAGTTTGCTTCCTCAAAAGTAGTCTCCATGCAAATTGTGAGTTCAATGGGAGTTCGTTAAGTGGACCCACGAAGTGGTTTTATGCCATGAAAAATCTCGTACATGAAATTTCCGAAATCGATTTTTTTTTTGATGCCAAGGTCTTAGAAATGCATGAAACGTTGAGAACTGGTGGCCATAAAAACAAAAACAAATTGAAAAAAAATCGACTTTCGGCAAGTTTTTTGAGTTGGGAGAGTGAATTCAATTTCTCTTGGATGATTTGAATTTTATTGCTGATATACTCATGGCAATAGTGTTGAAACATATCCTATACCATCGTTGGCAACTGCTAGCATACATTTATTGTTATGTTATGTATTCTCCGTGCTTGGAGTAACGATTATAATGTAGAAGGAGATTCGTTCATCAATATGAGGCACCAAGAGTGAACATTAATGTTTTTGGCTAGAATGAAAGATGTTTTTATTTTTAGGAAATTGAGCGAAAAGGGCATGTGTACAGTGGTACTTGAACCAAAGACGTCCATTTTTGCCTGACATCCCACTGGTGCCTCATAGTGATGAGCAGAACATCTCCTTCTACATCAACTGCTAGCATATTATGTGTGGAACTTCATAAGGGTGGCTCAGCTTATTTTCTATTAGGGTGGTCGTTTTTGATGAAATATAGTTGCTTTTAATACTTGAATTTGAATGGAATACAGAAGGTGATAAGTATTAACACATCGCTTAAATAATCATTAGCTACTGTCAACATGTAATATGTGCTATTCCGTTAGTATTGCCCACTTATTTTTCATAAGAGTCGGCACTTTTGTGGAAAATTTAAAAAGAACAAAAAAAAAAAAACAGATTTTGAATAGGATATTGGACGGTATTTCATCAGGTTGGTTAAATTGTTTTCCATAATAGCGGTCCTTTCAGTCGAATAATTTAAAAAAAAAGAACTTGAATGGGTGTTGGAGATCTCTGTATATAATAGTTGTAAGTTCAATTGAATTCGCATTCCTATCGAACCCAACATTACCCTTTATTGGACTCAAGAGAGTGATCAGCTATAATTCATTCCTCTAGTTTGCGCGCTCGGTTGATCGTTTCGAGTGAAAGGGCAAAGTCCTCACACAGAGAGTGTGTATATTAGGCTGATTGCAAGGTTGGAAACACTAACTCGCGGTCTAAGCGTTAATCGGCGCCAATTTGAGTCTGATAGTCCCCAAGAAAATTCTATCACAGTTGGTTTCAGTATGGCGTATCGGCAACGCTATTCAGAGTATGTATGGGATATTACGTATTGAAGACATCTCAAACTTACCATCTTCAGACTCCGTAACATCTTGATATTATGTACTTAAACCGAGTGCTTATAAAGCTTCATATGGTAAGTTGCCAACTATCAAATGCCGAACGATACTGACATGTACAGGTGTTCACTAAGTCTCGCAATCACAAGATTTCATCGTTGCGTAGGTATGCGCCATTGTACATATTCTGCACTTGGTACTGGTGTCAGCTTTAGCTCCATTCGTACGCTACCGAACATCTGTGCGCGGTGTTGACATTCTGTTAGCTTGTTGTGGTGCGATTTGATACGCGCGACTGATGGAGTATCAGTACATGGATGTTGGCCACCACGCCGGGGTCGCCCTCGCCAGGATACATTGTATGTGATATTTCATTTGGGCGCCAAAATCATTTTTCATAAGGGTGGCCTTTTAATTTCCGAATTAAAACTAAATAAAGAGTATTTCCAGCAAAATTTAACCAGCAACATTTTTCGCGAAGTTTGAAACCATAATTTCTCGCAAAACTTCCGCTCTCTTTTATTTATTACGGTGTAATAATAATAATTTCAACCGATTTATATTCACAGATCGAAAGAACATGGTACGGACAACCACATTATCGACAAAAAATATTGGCATTACTTAGTTATTAACGAAGGAGAGTTGTTTACGAGATAGCCTCTCATTGTTCGATAGCTCCTTTGAACTGCCCCTTAAAATTAAAAATTACCGCTCAAGTTTATTATTCAGGAATACGTAGCTCATTGCTGGGTTAAATACTAGTTACACCGTCCAGATGCGATGGAAATACAGAAATATGACTAATTTTATACTAAACATACTAGAATACTATCAAAAAATGCGGAAAAACGAAAAAATATTTTCGGCCTACACTTTGTATGGAGCCGCTCCATAGTGTGGGACTGTTGGACTGTCCTTGCAACTGGTTGGGATAAGGAAGGAATGTTAGT
>JASCZW010010991.1:0-33892 GCA_034211315.2 Aedes japonicus | reverse complement strand
CGGATCATCAGAGAGACAACAGACGAGAGAGAAGAAAAGAGAAAAGAAGAATGAATGAGAGAGAGAGAGAGGTAATCACCTTCGACGTCGGCAGAGAGAAATGAGAGAGCACACCTTGCGGTCTTCCAGTAATAAATACCGTTATATATAATCAATACTCCTTCTGAAGGTAAAAAAAAGAAGTATTTTTTAATTGTCAGCAGCTGTCTATTATGTATATTCAATCATCATGTAGAATCAATCACTGCACACAATAACAACAACACACACACACACACACAAAATACAATAATCAACGAACACACACACACACACACACACAATAACAACACAATAATAACAAATTTCCGTAAATAAACATATTAATAATAATAGTGTGTGCACCAGCAGGGAAAATATCATTAATGGCACGCAAAATCGATAACGAGAGGGATCCCATATATAAGTAAATACATCAAATAGTGAAATGGTAGCAGCATAATAAGAGAAATCACCAGAATTGGGAACTTCTTCTGTCCAAAAAAAAAATATATTCTTCTGCTGCAGCGTAATAATAAACCACTGAGTTTCGCTTGCGGCTCTCTGATCAATAACAATAATATGGCATATAGTAGTATATATAGGTAATAATCCGGCAACCTGTTCAACTAACTGCGCTGCTGCCAAGCAAGGCAAGAGATGATCACCAATGAACCAGTATATATATATATAACTTCGGCAGGGAATAGGGAGAAGAGAATAATATATTGCTGCCATTTGGGGCGACCTGACTGATTGCACAGAAAAATATCGACGCCGCACACACAATGATATATGATATCAAGATAAACATCATCATCACCACCACCTAAAGGGGCAACAACGCGCGTTGGGGCATGCATGGCATAAAGAAAGAAGGGAACCACTGGGAACGAACCACAGAGATCATTAAAGACTCGTGTAATAGATTAAATGTGAGAAACCATTAATTTCCCGGTAGAACACTGATTGTATGTGTAGCAGTAGAGAAGGCAGGTAGCGTAGGGGTAATCACCTGCTGCTGCAGGCAAGGCAGGTAACATTCACAACGTTTTTTTTTTTTTTTTTTTAAATTGCACCGAAAAAAAATAACGGCAAATTTTTTCAGAAGAGCTGCTTTTACAATTACATCTCCATCTGAGCCTCTTAATAGAAGGTTTCGCATAAGGAAAAACTGAAAAAAAAACATTATGAAAATCCGAGATAATTCATTTAAAGGGAATTATCGAGATTACGTGAAACAACTCCATCAACATCAACGAGAAAATTATGGGTAACGTGTTATCATGAACAGTTTCTTTCTGAAAAAACACATACATCAACCGTTCATCAGAGCGACCTTCGGTAGTAAACATCGCGATGAGCTTTCGTAGAAACCAGGCAATTGATCCCAGTAGAAATCAAAGCGCGCATGCAGCAATATAACGTTAAGCGCGCATCATAAAAAATCCAGTAGGTAAAAAAAAAAAAAAAAAAAAAAAAAAAGAATCCTGATCACCACAACATCATGTTGGGGCGTGTCGGGATGCTTTGTCCTGATAAAACGAAGAAATCACAAACAAGATTATTAGAATGATTTGATTTTAATTAACAACAATGAGATCCACATAGAATCGACCATGACATTATAACATTACAGAAGAATGCCAGATCAAAGAACGTTTTTTGGAACAAAAAAAAGCAGAAGAGTCGTGTGTGTAGCGTAGAGCGTGCGTGTAAGATGATCCGACTATAAAAAAAAAAAAAAAAAAAAAGAGGCAGAAAAAAAAAAAAAAAAAAAAAAAAAAAAATATGTATATGTATTTTTTTTTTTTTTTTTTTTTTTTTTTTTTAATAAAAAAAAAAAAAGAAAGATAAAAAGAAAAAAAAAAAAAATATACATTTTTTTTTTTTTTTTTTTTTTTTTTTTTTTTTTTAAAGTAGTAGTTTTTTTTGAACATATTATTCATTATGAACTTGATGCTGGGGTGGATCTGGTCCCTTCCGTTGAGAATTGATGTTACGCGTGTGTGTTTAAAAGGCCGATGGCGGATCTTCCACATTATCATCACACACACATTTGATCTGCTTCTTCTTCTTCATATCATTTCTTCTTCTTCTTCACAATGATCAACAATCTGGAAGGAACGCACAGCGTGGCAACGCCATCACCATCACCAGGTAATGGGAAAAAAACAAAGATCAAAGAGATGGGGTGATTCCGTCTTCCGCGAACCGACCGGCGCGCGCCCCTGCGCACCACCCCCCCGTCATTAATTACTTTTCTTTACGTAGGCGCTTCTTCAATTGGACGGAGATCATTCAGAGGTCCATAGAGAAGTGAATTGAATTAGTTGTAGTTAACCATACGAACAATATAGCGTCAACGCCTGAAGGCGTTAATCCTACCATACGCTGCTCTGGAGCAGCCGTCTCCGAGATGTTCAAAACTGACGAGGGAACACATCCCACCAAATTATTACGCCAGCTGCCAGCATCCAGTCAGAGCAAAGACCGCCCGCGCAACCGCCTGCCGGGCAAGGCCCTCCTTTTGAGGAAGGATTGTCCCCTTCTGTTAATGGGAGTGCAAAAGTTACAGGACCGCGCTCATTTAATTTGGCCTCGGGGTGATTGGATTCTGGCTCCTGGAACCCATTCATGTTCCCTCACATCATCATCGTCGTCATCATTTTCTACGGTGCTTTTTCTATCTCGACGGAGATTGCCTAGAGGGTCTGAGAGAAGGGAAATTGAATTGAATGGTGGTTAACTCGAGACAGAATGGGATGATATGCTTTGCACTGCCTTTGAAGGAGTTAATCCATATTAGCAGATTTTAGGGTTAGCGCAAACGGAATCTGGCAGATTAATGTACAATGGAAGCTGTGGTGTCGAAATAGAGGATGGTTTTGTATGGTTTTTTGTTAATCTCATTATCTTGTTAAGCCAAGAGATTGAAGGACAGCATTACGCCTTGGGGCGATATTCGTCAAAGTATAAAGTTACTAGATTCAATAGCAGTGATGTAACAAGACGTTGAAGACCTTGGTTTGAAAATATTAATATTTTAAACAAAAGGTGACATTCCGAACAGGAAAAACATTAGCAACGGTTTTCTGTTTGAAAACATAATTTATGATCATCGAAACATTAGCCCAACCATCTGGACTGACCCTTTCTCAGGAAAGACAACATATTCCATCCTACTCGAAATTCCCTCCGTCGATGACAATACCGAACTCTAAACATGCACATATAGTTTGGCTCGGAATTAATTATCCACACGATTCATTCCAGATTCATTCCGACAACCCCGTTTGCACGTTCCGCAAAACTTGCCCATCCAAAAACTTCAAACTCATCCATTCCACATAAATTACAACCAAATACAAAGCTCACACACAACCGAACATTCCTTCAAACTATCCTCAACCTTTCGGGGTTCTCTTTTCCTCACAAGAAGAGACAAAAAACCGACTCAAACCGGCCACTGTCCACTTCGGTAGTCCCCCTTCGTCTTGAGGCTCACAGCCACACATGGCTAAGGATAATCGACAAACTCGTCCAACAGGACAAAGTTTTCCCTTTTTCGGCGCACCTCACCATCCGGGCTGAATGGTCTTCCGAAGCTAAAGGAAGTGATAATGTTTGCCTTTCGCAACTCACGATGAAGCACGGAGGAAAAATATTTTCTTCTAGATTAAAGTTTAAAATTGCTGGTCATTTATAACCGTCGCTCGTTTCGGCTCGGCTTTCCCTCTTACCTCTTGTAGGGGTTGAAAGGCGAACGAAATTCGGATAAAGGATGAGGGCTAGATCCTTCTGTGCTTTTCCGATTTTAAGGGATGTGGGAATTTGTGTTTTTGGATCGAAGTATCGACGTCGATGACAGTGGTTGAATTATTCTACTCGAAAGTTATGCATATGTTTCAGGGTAATGAAACCGATTGATTTATTTTTTATCCCAAGCCATTCTTGTTTTTGGAGGTTTGTTGATTGCTTGATTTGGGGTTCTATTTTCGTGTGGTTGTCGAAAGAGAGTTACAGTAAGGTGTAGCACTACGTCGGTAGCGGACGCTTTTTCGTGGATCATCGATTTAACACTGGTGAGTTTAGACCAAATGACTTGATTTTCTAAAAACGTATAATGCGACGTATACAATAATCAGTCATCAATAATCATTTCGTAAGATTTACATACGGTTGTAACAGCAATCTATATAAATAAAAATGAGTTGGTGTTTCCTTTGTCACGATTTAAATCGCGAGCGGAAGGACCGATCAGCGTGAAATTTTGTATGCAGAGATTTTTGGGTCCGGAGAATAATCTTATGATGGTTTGAGACCCCTCCCTTCACTGGAAAGGGGGGCTCCCATACAAATGAAACACAAATTTCAAGACAAATCGAGAACTAATCAAGCAAAAGAAACCAAACATAGCATGTGTGAGTTTTTGAAAGCAAAAAAGGTTTTAATGGTAGCTTGAGAACCCTCCCCGTCATAAAAGGGGGGGCTCCCATACAAATAAAACACAATATTCTGCATAACTCGGGAGCTAATCAAGCAAACGGAACGAAATTTAGCGAAATTTGTGGTGGTTTTTTAAGACAAAAAATGTTTCTATATTGGTTTGAGACCCCTTCCCGTCCTAAAGGAGGAGGGGGGGGAGGAGGGACTCCTGATACAAATGAAATACGCTATTCTGCATGACACTCGAGAACTAATAAAACAAATGGAACAAATTTAGTATGTGGTGGTTTTTGAAGACAAAAATTGTTCTATGTTGATTTGAAACCCTCCCCTTTCTGGAAGGGGGGAACCTATTCAAATGAAACGCAAATCCTTGCATAACTCGAGAGAACTAATAAGAGAAACGGAACCAAATTTGCATGTGGAAGTTCTTGAAGGAGGAAATGTTTCTATGGTGATTTGAGACTCTTCCGTCATACAGGAGGAGGAAGGGCGTGGGGGGGTTGCTTTCAAACAAATGGAACACACATTTCTGCATAACTCGAGAAATAATCAAGCAAATGGAACCAAATTTGGAATGGACGAGTTTTTTAAGGCATGAAATGTTTTTATGGTGGTTCAAAGCCCCCTCCTCACTCTAAAAGGGGGGCTCCTACAAATCGAAACAAATTTCAACCAAACATGAGAACTATAACTACTGCTTCTGCAAATTTGTATTCAGTGGTTTTAGGTCAGGAAAGCATCTTATAATAGTTCGAGAGCCCTCTCGCTTCTAGAAAGGGGGGATCCCTGCAAATGAAAAACCAAGTTCCTGCATAACTCGAGAAACTAATCAAGCAACTGGAACCAAAATAGGTATGAGTGAGTTTTTGAAGGCAAGAAATGTTTTTGTGGTAATTTGAGACCTCTCCTCACTCTGAAAAGGGGGGCTACCATACATACGAAACACAAATTTAAACCAAACATGAGAACTATCCCTACCGCTATGCAAATTTGTATGCAGGGGTTTTTGGGTCCGGAAAAGGATCTTATTATAGTTCGACACCCCTCCCGCCTTTATAAAGGGGGGCTCCCATGCAAATGAAAAACTATTTTCTGCATAACTCAAGAACTAATCAAACAAATGGAAGCAAATATGGCATGTGGAGGTTTTGTAGGCAAGAAATGTTTCTACGGTGGTTTGAGACCCCAAGCAAAAGAAACAAAATTTAGCATGTGCGAGGTTTTAAAGGCAAGAAAGGTTTCTATGATGGTTTCAGATTCCTCTTCACCCTGAAAGGGGGGGCTCCTATACAAATGAAATACAATATTCTGTATAACTCGAGAACTAATCAAGTAAATTGAACCAAATCTGGCATGTAAAGGTTTTCGTAGATGAATACTGTTTCAATGTTTATTTGAGTCCCCTCCCTTTTCTGAAGGGCTCCCATGCAAATGAAACACAAATTTATGCATAACTCGAGAATTAATCAAGAAAATGGAACCAAATTTGGCATATGGAGGTTTTTGAAGGAGAGAAATGTTTCTATGATGATTTGAGACCCCTACGCCTTCTAAAAGTGGAGGGAAGGATCTCCCATATAAATGAAACACAATTTTTTGCATAACTCGAGAACTAATAAAGCAAATGGAATCAAATTTGGCATTTGGAATTTTTTGAAGGAGAGGCATATTCCTATGGTGGTTTAAGATCACTCTGCCCTCTTAATGAGGGGGTCCCATAGAAATGAATCGCAAATTTCTGCATAACTCGAGAAATGATAAAGCAAATGGTATCAAATTTGGCATGTGGATTTTTTTGAAGTCAGACATATTTCTATGGTTGGTTTGAGACCCTTTGCCCTCTGAAAGGGGGAGGGCTCTCATACAAATGGAAACGCAATTTTTCTGCATAACTCGAGAACTATTCAAGTAAATGAAACCACATTTGGCATGTGGGGTTATTGGAAAAAGGATTTTTATTTATATTAAAATGGATTTCTGTCTGACTGTCTGTCTGACCGATCGGAGTGAAAATATGTATGCAAGTATGTTTGGGCTCGCATACAAATGAAACACAAATTTATGCATAGCTTGAGAACTAATCAAGCAAATAGAATCAAAAATGGTATGCGGGGTTTTTTGAATGTAAGAAATGTTTCTATGGTGAATTCAAACACAAATTTCAACCAATCCTTAGAATTATCCAGGTAACTAAGCCACAAACTGTGTATTGTCTGGGTAAGAAGAATGTACTGATAGAAGTTTGAACTCATTATTACTCAAAAAAAACTCATTAAAAAAAGCGTCAGTTCTATGTAATGTTCATTCATTTAGTTGCAGGCGTAGCAACGCTCGCACCGGGATCAGCTAGTTATTAATAGAAATGGGTCAACTACTGCAATTCTAGTTTATAATTCTGAGCCAAACCGAAGCACAAAATGACGTAAAGTGTAACAGATACTCAACGATTTTCTTTACTTTTTTATCCATTAGAAATGATTGTTGGTGTACCTATCATATGTACAACCATTCATTGTACCACGAATACTAAGTCCGGCAATAACAGGTTTTCCGCTTCGTTTTACTTGACCAGGTTTAAGTAACCACTGATAGTCATCACTATGCATGAAGGGCTAGCTTACGTTGCACTATACAGAGCATGGGAAGTGGCTTATTTTGCCCCATTTCACCCTAAATTGGTGTGTTTTTCAGTTGTAACTTCGATAACTACAATTGCCGCTGTATTGTTTGATTGAAAAGGGACATAGGGTAGGGAACGGCTTTAGCACCCCGGGACATAATTCCAAACACGGGGTAAACGATAACTTACAACGCTTAGTTTTGGTAGCATGATGCTTCATCTATTGAAGCATCATACCGCCAAAAATAAGCATTGTAGGAAAATGTTGACCCCGTGCTTGGAATAGGGTCCCGGGAAGCTGAAGCTATTCCATACCCTATCTTGAAAACTCTGAGAAATCGAATGGTGTTGGTTTCATGCCTGGGTCGAAAAATGGTCCATTTTGCCCCTTATTATCCTAAACGTGTGTTTTGCAGTTGTTACTCCTACAACTATATTTGCCGCTGTATTGGTACCAGTTTCATCCTGTGCCATCTAGTTGGGATTATTTTTAACCAGTTTAATTTAAGGTCTTCTACTAATCTCCTAGAGGACTAGGAAAATCGAGGTTCATTGAGATTGCTAGCGTTTATCGTGTTTCTCTATTTTACAATGAAATAAATGAAGCCTTTGTTATCATCGAATACGACTCCCTTGCAGTCACTCTGCTCCGCTTTAAATGGTGCAGTAGTGTGCATTGGTTAAACGTCAGCATACTCAATTGACTTTGCATAGGAGATGTCAACGTGTTCCTGGTTGTCTTTGATCTTCAACAATTGCCTGATTAATCCCGGAGTACGTCATGGATAATTTCAAGGTTATTTGTAAGCAAAATGTTATAAATACGGAACTTCCACATGCAAATTTACATCCGCATCCATATTGTGCCATGTGGATATTTTGCGTTTGTTTTTTGAAATATCCGCTGAAGATTTCTTTTTCTACTTATGGAGAATTTTGTTCAATATTATTTAGTTGTCCTAGCATTTGTTACGTCTTGTTTCCATTGGTTTTGCACTACACATTTATATTATTTCCGCGAGATTCCAACAGCTGGATCCCCAATGGATTATTTCTCGACCCAGGCACAGCATGAAACCAACACCATTCGATTTCTCAGAGATTTTCGCATAAGATATGTCCCTTTTCAAGCAATAATACAGCGGCAATTGCACTTACCGGAGAAAAAACTGAAAATACTTAGGGTAAAATGGGGTGAACTGAGCCACTTCCTATGCTCTGCACAGAATGAAATTAGTGGCAATCGATTTATTGGCGCAGAAAAGCATCAGTTCATGTATAATAACTAGCGGATATGAAATAAGTCCGATTACAGCCTCGATTATGCCCACTGTGCGTTGGGTGGATTAAAAGGCAACATCACCTATATGTATCCACGGTATTACACAGAATGTCCTTTCCAAAGCACACATATTATAATACGAAATCGAAGGTATGACTCACGAACCTACACCCAAAAATTCAAAAGTTGCCAAAAAATGTACAACCCAAAAATTGCAATTTTTGCCATCATATCTTGAGATACCTTGATTCATAAAAATACAAATTTGCACATGCTAATTCACGAAGCATGTTATCAAACAAAATAAAATTTATGCAAGCTTTTGTGGAACGACGAGTAGCTCTTAGATTGGTTAAAAGCATAGTCATGACAATACACTGCACCACATTTGCATTAAAAACAAGGGACATTTGCCGATTTTTTCATGGGTTTACCTTCACCCGCACTGACAAAACTACACATGCAGCATCAATCATAGTAACCCATATGTCAGCAGACAAATTTGACAGCTCTATCAGTCAAACACTAACCGTGATGGCAAAAGCAGTGAAGCAACCTGTTCCGAAGTGTGCGCGTTCAAAGAACGCCACCGCGCCGCGTCGAAAACGGACATCGTGCGGCACTTTGTGAAAAGTACACCGGCAACATGAACATACATGTCGGAAGCGGAAGTCTTGCCACTGGTTTCGGAGCTGCAGGCAATGACGCAGCGGCAGTGGCTGAATCGATTTCGGTCAACTTGATTTTCCGGCGAATCGCGACATGGCGGTGGTGATGGACGACGAGACCTATCTCACCCTGGATGGCAACGACTGGCAGGGCACTTCGTATTTTACTTCCCCCACGAAGGAAGTGAGCTCCAAGGTGAAGTTCATTTCACACCAAGTTCCCCAAGAAAGTGCTGCTGTGGCTGAAAATCAGCGAGAAGGGGATGTCAGAGCCGCTTTTCTTTCGCTCCGGACTGGCCTTGAACGGGGAAATTTATAGTACGTAATGCCCGCCGGAAGTTGCGTCGTCGTCAAGAAATACCATAAGGGTGAAGACGCGGTGTTCTGGCGGATCTGAAGTCGGCCCACTAATCGAAGTGATCGTTGGAGGAGATGGAGCGGCTAAATATCGATGTGGTACCATAGTGGGCACACCCGCCCAATGTCCCACAGCTGCGTCCCATCGAGGACATCTGGGCCAACCTGAAACGTAAGATCTACTCCAACAATTTTGTCGTGAAAACTGAGGAGGAATTGATAATTAAAACGAAGAAGAATTCAAAAACAAGCCTACACGCATGTTTTCGTCCGCCATGGCGAATGTTCCGGTTGACTGCCAGAGGACTCGCAAGGCCGCTCGTAAAATGTTTTTGCAAGTTAGCTTTAATAATTACTTTCCATGGTATAATTGTCAAAAGCAATCATCTGTCTTAGCTTTTTCTTTATCACCATCCACAAAAAGGTCCATTTTCTTAATGCAAACGTTAATCCATAAAATTAAATCCGCATGACCTATTTTTTAGCTTGTGTTATGGTATCACAAGACATTATTATGTCACAATAATGTATTTACCATCAACACTCAACCATTGTTTTTCAATTTTCATCTATTTTCACATAAAATTCAGGCATTTACTGATTCACATGTCATGAAATTTAAATCTCTTACCAAATTAAGCTCATTTCAATTTTCATTATTTTAAAACGTGCGAAAAAGCTTTCGACAGACTCAACCACAAAAATGTGTGGGGTGCCCCGGAAACGCAAAGGAGTCCCGCATAAAATCGTCAACCTCATCGAAGCGCAGTACGAGGCTTTCACATGCAGAGTCCTGCATATCGGAGCCTTGTCCGACCCCATACGGGTAGTCACCGGTGTGAGGCAATGTTTTTATTAGCACTGCTACTGATCCTCATCGTAATCGACGAGATCATGGGAGATGCTATTGACCGTGTACCGAACCGGTTTGGTTTGACAGCCTATCACTATGGAGCACCTCAGCGACTTCGATTTGGCTGATGACGTTGCTTTGTTAGCGCAACGGCGTTCTAAATGAACTCACTGAAAGCTCCTCTGCAGCGGGTCTCACCATCAACTTCAACATGACTAAATCGTTGGATGTCAACACGGGCAGTCCTTCCAATTTTACGGTAGTGGAACAAGCAGTGGATAAAGTCGATAGCTTTCAATATCTTGGCAGCTAGATAGCGGCAGACGGCGGAACCAAGAGCGACATAGGTGCATGAGTCCAGAACGCTAGGGCTGCTTTTGCGAGTTTAAGAAATATATGGAAGTCAAACCACATAAGTCAACGTACCAAACCCCGAATTTTCAACTTAAACGTAAAATCTGTGCTGTTATACGCCAGCAAAACTTGTGTGCGTGTCAGCGGAGAACACTAAAGTTGCACGGTCTTCATCAACCGATGCCTACGATATGTAATTCGCGTCAGGTGGCTTCTGGCAACTGGATCTCAAATGCTGAGCCCCATCGTCGATGCCAACAGAAACCGATCGAAATCTGACCTTGGCCCAGGTCAAGGATAAAGCGAGCAGCCGCCCATGATGGAAGTCTTTTACCTTTGCCCTATGCAACCCTAGGGATGGACAGGAGATATAAGTAAGTAAGTAAGTAAAAAACATCAATTTTAAAATTATACAACACTCATTACATTAAAAAAATCAAAAACATTTAGGCTGTGACTGCGGTTCATGTTTTCATAATAACAAAAGGTTTATTAAAATCGATCTTATGAAACTGGTAAGTTTCATTCAACAAGGTAACATTTATTTACATTTATCTTCATCTCGTATTATTAGAAAATTCAGGTTGCTGCGATGGGCGAATCCGGATAAGTATCAGTGAACAGCTCAAAACACAATGGATGCTGAAATAGCAATAAAATCGGCTTCACTACAATACGGCAAAGTTGTTACTCCATATATTTACTATTTACTATTCAACAAGTAACCGAGAAGTAAACTGCTTTAGATATTTTCAAAATATGTAATGAAATTGTTAAAATAATCGACAACCGTAAACCACAGGTACAACCCGTTTGTAAGACCATCTCATTGCTGCCCAAACTTTTCCACCGTCACCGTGATGTCAGCGTCCTCCAGGTCTTGGTCCACCGATATTGTACAATGCTGCGGTGCGGGCAGCGCTCCCGAATCTTCATTTCCATAGGTTTTGTCGTCGATCACAATGAATCATCTTTGTTCTCCAGAATCCGGTTGTTCAGTTTGCACGCTCTTGTTTAGCCCAAGCTTGCTGCTTCAGGGACTTTTCCGACACCGTCTGTTTCTTTTACATTTTCAAGGAGTTCTGAGTTTTGATCCGTTGTAGGGTATGTGTCCCTTAACTCAGCCTATTATGCAACCATCGATCACATTGTTTATTATAACTCATAAATCCTAAAGGATTTGAGCTGTTTAGTGGAAAACTTGTAACTATAAATTAGAAGATACGCGTATCTGTCGAAGATAAGCAAAGGTAGTTGGAAATTCCAAACTTCCAACTTGGAATTAAATGGAGATTACTAATTTTTCTTCTAATAACTCATAAAGTTTTTAAGCTGTAAGTCGAGATTCAACTAGTTATACACTTGCAAAAATATATTTTATAAGACATTTGGTGGCATGTATCACTAAAAGTTACACAACTATTTTTATAATGCCATAAACTTTCGAGGGATGAAGATTTAATGTCGGTCTAAAAGCACCATACTGGGTCTGTTCGTGGATGCAACTTCGTCCCATTCAATGGATTTATTACTAAAAGCAGCCTTTGTACGGTTTTTTCTTTCTGATTTTATGAATTAAGGCATTGCTAGCTGTATTCGATTTACTGAATACACATTTCACAAAACAAACTAAAGTAAAACTGCGTTGAACTTACTTAAGTGATGTTCATATATGATTTATCAGCCATTCAATAATGAAAACATTATAGTTCACTATACAATGATTTTGTCTCTTCGATTTGTGTTTAGATGAGCCACTCGAATATAAACAACCCCAAATTCATGTATTTCCAATTGAAATTTTACCAATAAAAACGTTTTTCCTACGTTATTGATAACAACAGGCCATAGTTGGGAGCATACAAAAAAATATGTCCCCAACATTGGGTCTACGATTTTCTTGTAAAACCCTTGTTGTTTTAGCTATGTGAACAGTAAGATTGTATCTGTTCAGCTTAACCAGTGAAATTATGATGCCCCAAAAGATCAAAATATCGAAAATTACACGGAAGTGAACAACTAAAAAATAAGATGATTAATGTTGTCTCAATTGCTTCAGATTACGTCGGTCATCTTATTAGCAGCATATATTTTGTTGATTATCGCTAGATTAAATGGTCATATTGGTACAAAGGCCAAATGAAGGAGCTAGGCTAAGATTATATCCCCTTACCCTATCATCCAGATGCTGGTGTTGAATTAATTGACCAAATCCCGCGTTGACGCCGATGGGTTTTTCCTTCTGTTCTCAACCACTTTCATGTCGGTCTGGCTAAGACACAGTTTCCTGCCGGATCGGAGCATATCTTTCATGAAAAGGGGTTCACTTAACTTATCAATTACATTTCTGTCACTGGTTTGGTTAACTTTCACTCGTTTTGCAATTTGGTTGTACCTTTTCCGAGCACCAAATGTGCAGAATAATCTTTCACGTTCATTCCAGATCAATTCGACTCATCTTTGAAACGATCCACTGTAGCGAAAGCAACCGATTGCACAACAATTATTGACATGTAAACAAACATGTCACCGTCATGGTCAAATGCATGGTCAGTATCCGAGTCATTGCTTGTTTTCTATGCAATAAATACGGTTTTGACTGATAAAGGTGCGCGCCTTTGAATAGTGCTTTCGCTCCTCAAAGGAAAGCGAAAACTATCAATAAAAGTCGATTCATTGCCAACAAAACAAACAATAACAACTATAGTAACACCGAATACTTCATCATTTCTCTATAGTGATAAAGTGAACTTGACATGCACTAAACAAAAGATATAGGATATATTACAATAGATCGAATTACTGGTCGCAGTGGTTTATATCCCGAAGAGAGGAGAAAAACCCGCAAAACACTGTATGAATGTTGTTAACTACTTCTCGGTATAATCTTTGTTATATTATATCTTCTTACTTAAACAGGGAAACTATTGTAATGTAGTTCAGTAAGCATCAATTAATAAAATCAAGAATGAGCTCACAAAAACACCAACATTTATGTTTGAGCTGCAATGAAAAAGAAACCTGAGCACTGCAACAAACTGTCAGATTTGGATATGTTAAATAGTAGTTAGTATTATTTAAAAATAAGGTTATTATTATATGGTTAAAATCAGATAGATCTCACCAATTGCCGCCTCCTATAAAACATTATCTTGTTCATCCGTAAAAATTTCGACGTTGATTCGTAGTATATTTCATGCATTTGCAACACAATAAGCGCAAACATTAACGTTGCTAAACCGTCCCTTAGATATGCAACCTGCATAACAAAACTCTGTACACCACGTGGTGAATGCATCTGAAATGATGTGCCAGCCTTTTAACGCATGCATTCGCGTTGTTTTCTATTTTTGCTTCTGACCAGCAAATGGCCGTTCTCTACAATGCCAATAATCAAAATCCCCGCTATGAGGCGGCTTTGTATAGCAATTCAAAACTTATCAACGATTCAATCGCGACAAAGCGGAGAACACTCTCACTTAATAATTTATGTCCGGATGTCATAATACTATCACTAATAAACAAAACTAAGCTGATGTTACTCTTCTTCCAAGTGCGAGGGCGAAGCATAAAAAACAGGAACAAACAACCGTGGAAATACTATCGACTCACACGTTTATGGAGGGAACAGATTGTATCCACTACGTCTTTCCCACTGTTAGTTTAAGTTAAATTACGAACTATTGTTTGTTTTTTTTTCGCATAAACGACGTAGCAAGAACAAAGCACGTCGGTTCCCTTGTATATGGCCATCCAAACACTGTTGCTGAAATAAACAACTACGAAAGGTATAATCCACCGATCGTGCTTCCTAAGCGGGTCCTCCGCGACCTATCTCTAATATACATCCTTGTCATCGTCTGTCTGAAGTTACACTTTTCTGTGGCTTTGTGCTTAATTTCGAACAGTCAGATATTCACCATGATCAAAACATACACCCTTATCGAAAATTTAGGAATTATTTTTATTTATTTAATCAAGAGCAGGTTTTGGTTATTCAATCCATAAATCAAACGGATGAACAACAACATAAGTTGCCACGATAGTGAAAAGTGTATTTTTAGTCGTTTCCCTTTGATTGACAATCAGAAGTCTAAGAGTGAATTGTGGCAAAACCAGCCAATATCACACCTGATGTTAGTGCCTTTATATAAACCTTCTATGACGTGGCAGTGAAAAATGAGAAGCATATGTGATACTTTCAGTACTGGTCAAATTCTTGGTCTAACATGCATGTTTATAGCGACAAGGTGAAAAATATAACCCACGAGAGGGTATACGAATGTAAGCTCTATTATATTTGAAGTATTTAGAGGTTTAAATTTATACTCACATCCCTACAATGGAATCCAGAGATCATGGACGGAACTGTTATGACAATTGGAAAGGATCAAAATGTAAGGGAAAATTTATGTAAGCGATTATAACATGAACCTCAAATGCCATGAATTCTATGATGCATTATATCGTTACAGCTTTAAGCGTATTCGCAAAATCGCTCAAGAGAAGTTTTCTTTTTAAATCTCTAGTCAGAACACAACCTCTACCTACACGGAAGAAACAAAGTACCCAAAATTAAGTTTACTGCACCCAACATAGTGCCTTAGTTAGCCTTTCTTAGTTTTCACGATTTCTAACAATAACGGCTAGTTTAGTGCCGCAACACATTTACTGCTTTTTGGTTTTTAAATCTGATATACGTCAAATAATAAAAGTATGCAAACGACTTCCATTTTTCCTTAAAAATGAGTTGTCAATGAAGTACTTACCCATTGAGTAATCTTGACCTAATGTGCAGAATCAAATTTATCCATCGCTCCAGTTCAATAACAGTCCTCAATTTATGTTCAAAAAAACTAAATTTTAGGTACTTTCTTTCTTCCGTGTATGTAAAACCTTTAGCGATATTACCAACTGAGAAACATTTAAATCGACCGTATAATGGGTAATCGATGAAGAAACTTAAAATGTTTTGTATGTTTGTCTTTGTTGACATATTTAAATTTGTTTGCTTTCATTTATTTACATCATAATTGTACATTTTTCTATTTACATTTCTATATTTACCAAAATACATTTACATATATATGTTAACATTAGCATCTTGACATATGTAAATAAACATATGCTAATAGCTGAATGTTAATATATCAAGATAAATATATAAATATAAATAAATAATTGTGAGTAAACGGATGCGAACATGTCAACACAGATAAACAGATATAACACTTGCAGTTTCTTTATTCGATAACGCATTAAAATTTAAATATTTCTTAGTTGGTAATATCGCCACAGATAGCGCGTATAATCGATCTTCTTACGTTTAACGTTAACACACTAACGCCATCTGTTCAGCTTTATCGTCCATCAGAGTGTGATCAACAGATGGTGCAGTGTATTAGTGACGATAATGTTAGTGCTAAACGTTCAATGTGTTATGTCATTTTGTCTGTGATATAAATGTTAATAAATAAACGGAGATGGATCTAAAAATCAAACCATTTTCATAAAACAAAACTCGCGTTGCTACGCTTTTTGATGAATGCTACTGATCGAAAACTATGCAGAAAAAATGCAAAACTAGCAATTTTGAAACGAGTTTTTCTCCTAAAGGAAACAAAAGAGGACAATTTTTTTGCATAGATCTTGTAGATGGAAGTTTGTACTTTCAATCAACGTTCTCTGTGTTTGCAAATATGTGCAAATAAGGGAGTAAGATATCTTGCAAAAACGTATTTTTTTACACTTCAACCCCTGCAACTTTTTTTGTATAATAACTAGCAACTATCTTGTATATTTTAAATGTGCGTGCTTTTATACCCAAAAAGTCATCTGTTTATATTGAAATAAAAAGGTACAGCAAAAAAGCTGTTTTTTAGGTCACTCCGTGATCGCAGTAACCGTTATTCGCTTACCAATGCATTTTAAAGTTAAATTCGGTTGGTTTTACGATTTAATCTCTCCATGACGTTTGCGATTGATCTGAAGAAAGTTTCGCTGAAGAAAGTTATTGAGTGAACGTTTGCTGCGGAAAATAGCAGTTGCTAGCGCACGGATACCGTTTCAAAGTGAAAACGTATTCAGAAATTTTGAAGGCCATCAGAAACGCTGAATAACTTCCACCGTTAGTCGGAAGCATGCCGCTGCTACCCAACCAAGTTGCTGTGGCCTATTGGACTTCGGGTTTGACAGCAGAAGAAGATTCGGATTAGCTTTTGGCATATGAAGAACATGTTCGAACCACGTTGTGGCCAAATGGAAGAGCGGGACAGCGTCGAATTGAATCTGCTAAGTACCTTTTTATATATTTACGTTTGTATGAGTGACGACAATACTATTTCTTCTTTCCATTCCATTCTATCTTGCACTTCAAAAATGTATCATATCCAAATAATTTAAAAACACATATACCTTTTTTCCATAAAGATTTTCACATGAATTTCATTTCAAAATCCTATAGATTGAGTTCATTGTGATTATCACATAACTTGTATAGGATACAAATTGAAAAGTTTTATGTTTGAACGATCCAAATCATAGAATATAACAAATCAATTGTATATGCTATTAATGCATGAATTTGATTCTGCAAAAAAATATTAAAAGGCTATGCACATACAACATATGAATATATGATATGTAAGTCATAAAAGATTGTATATTCATGCATATTAACAAGCAGTTTGTTTTACTTACCATTGACAGTTATTTATTCTAATATTACATCTATACTTCTCCTATGTTGACGTCTATATGCATACATACTTCAATGCAATTCCGGTGGAAGGTTAAGACTATCGATGGGTACAATTTCAGCAATAGGATGATCTTCAATTGCTGCTATGTAATGATTATCATAGGTTCCAAGTTTCAAGTGAAATGTTTTTAACTATATGCTAGGATATGCTTTTTGTTTTGCTGAGTTTTTAAAACACATCATTTATTCCACTACAACTATTTTTGAAGCTTCGGCTTAGGTTCGATTTTGAAATGTTTTTGACGAATTAGCACAAATCTGGCTATACTCGTGTGACAACTGTGCAACTTGGCCATTTGCGATCAGCCATTTTGTGGGTGGTTTGCCCGGACTGTTGGAACACACGCTGCCTGAATAGGAAGATTTCGCTTCGCGCACGCCCACGTGGCCTGCTGCGGGATTCGGTGGTTGTCGAAGAAGGCCAGTTACAAGGTGATGACAGATGTAGGATTGGGTGATATTGCTAAGGTCTATACATAATTGGACAAGATATATATATTCAAATAGGGCGTTGCACATGTCGTCACATGTTGCCATATGGCACCCACACAACAACCAACGCCGGAATCTATTGCTTTTTGTTTAAATTTAGAGAATTCTTCAATTATATAATTGTAGCTCCTCTTTCTTTTATACCTGTCTACTTTATCATACCTGCTAAAAAGATGTTATTCAATTTTGTTAGAAATTCTTCTGGGACAGTCTCAAAATTCTAATATTTTCGATATATGGAGTGTTGACTGATTTGCGAACTTCAGCAATCATTCATTTCAAATTAATCTGTATATAACCATATTGCAATTACCGTTTCTTTCATGTTCTTTCGTTTGATTTGTTTCCATTTTGTATAATTAACAAAGTTAAAAATTAAATCAACTGTCTCCATTTCTGCTGTACGTCGATTTTTTTCTAACGCATTGTTTTATTTTTAAAATAATAGTTTTTGAAAGTTCAATGGCATTAAAGCAAGAAAAGTTTTGACATATATTAATAGACCAGGCTAAACTCAGACAGAAGGTAAACAAACCATACCAAATATGAGTATACTCGGATAGCGAATTATCCGACAAAAACTTAGGCACTTTTATAGCACATCGAAAATTAATTTAATACTTTATGTCACAACGTGGGATCAATTTATAACTTTTCTCGTTTCTCGTTTCAGAGGATTAACGCTAGGATTTATCCAGGACACACGGAAGTAACCCCCATCACAGTTTTTCTCTTTTACTAATTTCAGAGAGCGAAAATGGCGCTTAAACCTAGGCTCATCAGCCAGCACACAAGGTGGAAATACCTTTGTCTTTCTCAAAGAAGTCAGGACAAATGGAGTGACATTAACCTTCTTAGCAAAATCACACCCAACGATTCACCTAAATATATAAAATCGAGACGGAAGGACGGTTGTCCCCGTTTCATCTTTCTTACGGTATAAACATATTTGTTGATTAACTTTTTCATCAAATGGATAATTTAATTGCCGTTTATTTTTTAATCTTATTTTCCCCCAACGCTACACAGTAGGCCTGGCTGTTTTAATATTTTTGTTATATTTAAAAAATGCCGAAAATATTAATGTTGCTAAGAAAAATACTGGTTGTAGTATTTTCCAGGATGCTTTTGATAACTGGCTGTGTAAACGTTAAAATAGAAAAGAATAGAATAGAAAAGCTGCTTTTTAAGTCCCTCACTAAGGCAAACTAGAAAAACTATTATAAAACGAAACGTAGATGAGATAGAAGTTAAATTTTTTCAGCAAAGTGTCATTAAATTAAAATATCTACAATTCTGTAGAAGCAAACAATTTTCTAAATCGTAAAAATAAAAAGTTGATATTTTAATTATGAACACAAGAGGACCACCCTACCCAAGTAACAAATTCAATTTTAAGGTACACTTGAAGAAGTTATCAAGACTCATTTCATAAAACCACGCATAAAACTAGATATTCTACATAACATCGATAAAACTCCATTTTCTTGTATTATCGTCCGGTTATTGGGTAACCCTGTAGGACCAGATGCAACGAAATGATATACTAGATGAAAATAAATAAAAAAAACAGCCATAAAACCCTCATAAGTTCCAAAAGGCCCATACTACAGGAGGTTATTGACAAGACTATTGCCCAAGGTTCGCTTAAAACTTGATAGTTTTATCCGGTACATACTTGTAAAGACATTCAAGACATGCTTAAAACTATGACAAAACTCCCACAAGTTTTGATAGTTTTATGATTTTCCTTCCTTAAGAACACTTCCAGTCCGTTACAAATATGTTTTGAAGATTCCATTTCCGATTCGATCTGCTGAATGGGGACTTTTGTTTTGTTTATAGTTGAGCGGAAGCTACTATATTTCTTTTCCAAAGTGGATACTTATGTAAATTAATTGTAAAATTGACCATAAATGCATCTGTTTTTTGCCTGCAATTGATGACTTTTTATGCGACATTCAGTTTATTGGTGTTGTATAACACAAAAGTTCGACAATTTTAATGCACCACTAAATTATTGCTAGAAAATTGACTTATTAAAACAATAAAAAAAATAGTTGAAAATTTCACAATTAGGTGACAAGGTGACTAGGTGATAAATTGTTAGATCTTGAATAAATTGTGTCTACAGTCCATTTTATGTTTCCAAATGTATTTTAAACAGCATTCTTTGTTCGTAACATTGGAAAAATTAAAGTTTTGTTGCCTACTTATGAAAAAGGCTACAATTCCGAGAAAATCCAGAATAGCCACGCTCGCCATTTTTTCAATGGTTTTATCTAAAACTACCATAAAACGCAAATAAAACTTATATTGCCTGCACAAGACTAACAAGATTTTTTGAGGAGCGCGATAAGTTCATCTTTATTTGTTCTATTCTTGAAAAAGATTGATTACGCTTGAATAAAACTTGTTTGAATTACTCAAGGTAAACAAGTCTTTCATTGCCCAGTGAACAAGCGAACGGTACAGTTCGTTCGGTCCGCTTTCCGTTGCTTTGGAAGCTTTTCACCAGTTGATTCAATTCTTCAGTTTAATATTTTTTCGCGATCGCGAGTGAAATCGAGTCCTGGTAAGGTTAAGAAGAAAAGGTTGTGTGATAAACAGTGCAGCAACGTAATTAATTGCAATTAGCAATATTACGACGATCGAAAAGCCATATTGCTCCGCATCTATACGCACGCACACCAGCAGTCCATCGTGTGTAGCGTGCATTAGTTCATCTGATAACCACCACCGACCAGTATCACCAGTGTCATTATCATCATCGTTCATCCCCACGCCTAGCCGGTGCACGCGGCCACTCATCGTAGCTCGGCAGCAGCAGCACATTCGTCGCCCGGCTGCAGTAGATCCGTTATACATATAAGATAAGTTTTTGTTTCCTTCTTCTGAATACAAGAAGCGTTATTTTTATAGTGTGTGTGAGTGTATGGGAGTGATTGAGAGTGTTTGAGAGTGTTTGAGTGTGTGCTTAGCTTTAATTTTTTTTTTCTGTGTTTAGTTATATATAGATTCAGTGGTTGAGCGTCATAAGCTCCCACGAACGAGCCATGGATGATTTATCGCAAGATGAATCATCTATGGCGCAAAATGATGGGGTAGCTCATACAGTTACCCGATCACGTGCATATCCAGACAGTTCAACTGGTCCTGGGTTGTCTATTTTCAGCCCAAATCGAAACCTCTGAATGTCTATCAAATATCGAACGATCTGACCAAACGATTCTCGGCCGTGACCGAGATAATTAAAGTCAGGCCGAATAAACTTCGGGTCGTTGTGTCCAACCTCAAGCAAGCTAATGAGATTGCTGTCTCCCAGCTCTTTACTCTAGAATATAGAGTGTATATCCCAGCTCGGGGTATTGAAATTGAAGGTGTGGTCACCGAAACTAGTCTAACCCCTGAGATCCTGCTGAAGCGGGGGGTTGGTCGATTTAAGAACCCCCTGCTTCCCCCAGTTCAGATACTGGATGTGCGCCAACTAGGCTCAGTATCGACCAATAAGGGCGAAAAAAGTTCACACCATCAGACTCGTTTCGCGTGACCTTCTCTGGCTCAGCCCTCCCTCAATACGTCGAGTTGGGAAAACTTCGGCTACCTGTGCGATTGTTTGTACTCGGGTCATGATCTGCCAGAAATGCCAGCAGATGGGACATACGACCTCCCATTGCGGCAATAAAGCGCGCTGCTCCAACTGCGGGGAGAAGCATGAGGATGGCGCGTGCGCAGACAGCACACCTAAATGCGCTTTTTGTAAAGGAACTCCTCCTCATGCTCTCTCATCGTGCCCGGCGTACAAACAACGCGGGGAAAATTAGAACGCTCGCTGAAACAGCGTTCAAGGCAATCTTTGCTGAAATGGTGAAAAAGCCTCACCATCACCCGATGCCAATACAAATCCCTTTGCTCCTCTGTCAGATGACGAGTCTGACTTTGATTCGGCTGAAGAGGGAACATCGTTCACCTTTCCGGAAGGTGCTTCAAGGAAGCGAAGACGCGTCCGCCCACGGAAAGTTGCTGAAAAGAAGCCCGAGACCAGCTTGCCCAATTCAAGGAAAGGTGGAAAAAGGAAAATCCTAATCCACCTGGTTTTCGTAGTAGTAACTACACCCAGGACTTTCCATCTCTCCCGGGGACATCCAAAACCCCTGAAGCCCCAATTTTACAGAACAAAAGCCCCTCCTCTAGTGGGCTGTTCTCATTTGATGACATTGCCGAAGGTATCTTTAAGTACCTCGAAATTTCTGACCCTCTCAAAAGCATTGTTATGGCAATGCTTCCACTGTGAAAACTTTTTTGCAGAAATTAACATTAAAGTGGCCCATCCTTGCAGCTATCATTTCCTTCGATGGATAATTTTCCAAATGAGGTCGGGGATTTGATCACTGTTCTACAGTGGAATTGTCGAAGTTTGATTCCTAAATTGGAATCTTTAAATTTTTAGCTCACACTACCGGTTGTGATGCATTCGCTCTTTGTGAAACATGGTTCTCTTCCGAAATCAATCTTCCGATTCATGATTTCAATATAATTCGTCTTGATCGTGAGGATTCACGTGGAGGAGGAGTACTTTTGGGGATCAAAAGTGCTACTCCTTCTATAGAGTGAATTTTCCTCCTATTCCAGGTATTGAAGTTGTCGCATGTCAGGCTGTTATTAAAAATAAAAGCCTTTGCATTGCTTCCGTTTATATTCCTCCAAGAGCCTCCATTAACCGAAAACAACTCTCAGATGTTTGTTCGGTTCTTCCTGCTCCGCGGTTGGTCATGGGAGATTTTAACTCTCACGGTACAGGCTGGGGAGAACTGTACGATGACAACCGGTCTTCCCTGATATATGACCTCTGTGACAACTTCAATATGACAGTTCTTAACAATGGAGAAGTAACACGTTTGGCTGGTACATCCTCAGTTGGCAGTAGATTAGACCTCACACTTTGTTCGAATTCATTATCGTTGGATTGCACATGGAATGTGATTCAAGATCCCCACGGTAGTGATCACTTGCCCATAAAAATTTCTGGTTGCCACCGGGTTCAATCCGTCGAAATCTGTTAACGTCACGTATGATCTTACCCGTCACATCGATTGGACAAAGTTTAGGACAGCAGTAGATGAAGCCGTAACGACGGTAGAAAGGCTTTCACCGCTGGAAGAGTATAACTTCCTCTCCAACCTGATCTTAGACAGCGCGCTTCAAGCTCAAACTCGACCAGTTCCAGGGACGTCATCTCGCAGGAAACCTCCTTCTCCATGGTGGGATCAGCAATGCACCGAGGCTTACCGTAAAAAGTCCGACGCGTTTAAAGTTTTCCGTAGACGTGGAACACCTGAGCACTTCGAAGTATACACGGCTCTCGAACGCGAACTTAAGAGCCTCATCAAGGCCAAGAAACGCGGTTACTGGCGAACATTCGTGAACGGGCTATCGCGCGAAACGTCGATGAGTACTCTTTGGAACACGGCGCGAAGGTTGCGTAACCGAACTACGAACAACGAGAGCGAAGAGTACTCGGACCAATGGATCCTCAAATTCGCGCGAAAAGTTTGTCCAGATTCTGTGCCGGCACGGATGATTCCTCGCGAAAACACGAATTCGATAGATGAGATTAGCCAACCCTTTTCAATGGTAGAGTTCTCTCTGCACTCCTTTCGTGTGGCAATACGGCTCCAGGAGCTGACAGGATCAAGTTCAACTTGCTTAAGAACCTCCCAGACGTCGCGAAGAGGCGCATGTTGCAACTTGTTTAATCAGTTTCTGGAACTCAACATTGTACCGGATGATTGGAGACGGGTGAGAGTTATTGCCATTCAAAACCTGGTAAGCCCGCGTCCGACCACAACTCCTATCGACCCATCGCGATGTTATCCTGTATTCGAAAGTTGTTGGAGAAAATGATCCTCTTCCGTCTGGACAAATGGGCTGAGACGAACAACCTGCTTTCAGATACTCAATATGGTTTCCGTAGGGGTAAGGGAACGAACGACTGTCTCGCGTTGCTTTCCACGGATATTCAGTTAGCTTTTGCTAAAAAAGAGCAAATGGCTTCTGTATTCTTGGACATAAAGGGGGCTTTTGATTCAGTATCTGTTGAAGTTCTTTCAGATAAACTCCACGCTTGTGGCTTTTCACCATTAATGAATAATTTTTTGTACAATTTGCTGTCAGAGAAACATATGAGCTTTTCTCATGGAACCTCTACAGCTTCACGATTTAGCTACATGGGTCTCCCTCAGGGATCATGTTTAAGCCCCTTTTGTATAATTTTTATGTCAAAGACATTGACGGTTGTCTAGGTGACAACTGTACGTTGAGACAACTTGCAGATGACGGCGTAGTGTTCGTCACGGGACCCAATGGGGTCGATCTGCAAGGACCCTTACAGGATACCTTGGACAATTTGTCTACTTGGGCTCTAGAGCTAGGTATCGAATTCTCTACGGAGAAAACTGAGTTGGTAGTTTTTTCAAGGAAGCATAACCCAGCACAACCGAAGCTTCAAATTTGGGGTAAGCTGATAGCTCATTCTATGTCATTTAAATATCTTGGGGTCTGGTTCGATTCAAAGTGCACCTGGAGATCCCATATTGAGTATGTGAAGCGAAAGTGCCAGCCAAGGATCAATTTTCTCTGCACAATTACCGGAACCTGGTGGGGAGCTCATCCACAAGATCTTCTAACGTTGTACCGGACAACGATTTTGTCGGTTATGGAATACGGTAGTTTTTGTTTTCAGTCAGCGGCTCGGTCGCACTTCATTAAACTGGAACGTATTCAGTATCGGTGTCTTCGTATCGCGTTAGGTTGCATGCACTCGACTCACACCATGAGTCTTGAAGTGCTGGCTGGCATGTTGCCACTCTCGGATCGGTTTACAGAATTATCTCTCCGGCTCCTCACCAGGTGTGAAGTTATGAACCCCCAGGTGATCGAAAATTTTGAGAAGCTCCTTGAGTTGAACCCTCAAACCCGCTTCATGACCTTGTACCATTTGTACATAACACAGGATGTCAGCCCTTCGCCGAACATTTCCAATCGTGTTTGCTTCTCCGATTTCGACAATTCGGTTCATTTTGATTTATCCATGAAGCAGGAGCTTCGTGGAATCCCAGAGCATCATCGTCCTATGATTGCTCCGGTGATATTTGCTGCAAAGTTTGGCCAAGTTGATTCCACTAAATCGTTCTTCACTGACGGATCATTGATAGAGGAGTCAGCAGGCTTTGGTATATTTAATGAAATTTATAGCGCCAACCGTAAACTTCAAGCCCTCTTGTTCCGTGTATGTCGCTGAATTAGCGGCAATACATTTTACGCTAGAAATTGTTGCCTCATTACCACCGGATCAGTACTTCATTTTCACGGATAGTCTCAGTTCTATAGAGGCTATTCGCTCCTTGAGGCCGGTAAGCACTCCTCGTATTTTCTCATGAAAATACAGGAGCTTCTAAGTGCTTTATCTTCGCGTTATTTTATCATCACCTTTGTATGGGTCCCATCTCATTGTTCAATTCCGGGCAATGAGAAAGCGGACTCGCTTGCAAAGGTGGGCGCTATGGAAGGCGATATTTGTGATCGACAAATCGCCTTCAACGAATTTTTTCCTATTTTTCGTCAACAGTCTCTCGTCAGCTGGCAGTATAAATGGAGTAAAGGAGATTTGGGGCGATGGCAACATTCTATCATCCCAAAGGTGTCGAAGAAATCTTGGTTTAGGGGATGGATGTGGGTCGAGACTTCATTCGTGTCATGTCTCGCCTCATGTCCAATCATTATTCTTTGAACGCTCATTTATACCGGGTTGGGCTGAGCGACAGCAATCTCTGTGAATGTGGACAAGGCTATCAGGACGCAGATCACGTTATTTGGTCTTGTTCTGAGCATCGTGAGGTCAGATCGGGGCTTTATGATTCTCTTCGGGCTCGAGGTAGACAACCCAATGTGCCAATTCGAGATATTTTGGCTGTACGTGATTTGGAGTACATGAAACTCATTTATGTGTTTTTGACTAACATTAGCATTAGATTGTAGTTAGTTTAACATGTATGTTTAGTATAAGTTTTTTTTTCTGTGTTCGTGTGTTTTTTTTTCTCTTTCAAAAATGTTCGAATAAAAAGAAAACCAAAAGTTGTATAGTTATAAGTGTTTCAATAATTTAGAATTTAAATTTAATGTGTTATGTAAACCATACTTTAAATTCCCACCCTCTTTCCCATCCGTAATTTGTAATTCCTATTAACCTCGAGACGGCCGCGAGTAATCGGCTCTGTCCTCCTAACTTTAGTTTTAAGATAAATGATGTATAAAAGTATGAAAATTTGGCTCTGTAAAGTTTATTCGATTGAGCCTGTACAAATAAATGATTATTAAAAAAAACAAGTTGTTTCGTCCAGGGCTTGACCAGGCCCTACGTTGTGATTTTACTAGCTGAGAGGCGACGTCAAACGAGTGAAACAAACGGACTACTTTGACGATGATTTATTACCACCGAGAGGCAGCGTGCCAGCTCGGTGGGTACAAGATGCTAACGTAACTAAAACACCACTAAACTAAATACATCGATGTGTCGCTTTTATAGGTGACACGAAGTACGGATAATAGTGCCGTGCGCACCGCATCGCTACAATGGCGCATAGATACGGCGCGCCGACAGTGTTGTTTCACGCTGCCCACTTTAGCTACAATAATAGCATCAGGCTATCATTGCATGCTAGCCACTCGCAATGGGTGGAAACAATACACGCTCCCGGGGGGACGCGTGTTTGGTGCTATTCAACCACAGCAAGCACGTCGTGTGCTGTTTGCGATCGAACACAAGTCTTTCGAAAGATAGCCAGAAAATCAGTGTGAAAAAGGCACATCATAAACAAAGAAAATGTGAACGTGCAAATCAAAATTGCCTATCCAAATTTGTTGTTCTTCGTCATAATTACAGCTTTTAATTTAATGATTTTAATCACCAGCGTTAGTCGATAAAAAAACAAAAAAAAACTCTAACTTAAATATGCTAACAATGGTTTTGGGAAGAATAACAGATAATAATATTGCCTCGATGGCGGAAACATCAGTTGAGCGAAAAATGATTTTTCCTCGTGATCTATATGCTAAACCTAACGTCGGAAGAAGTGCGCTGTGTAGTAGATCACTGAGCGATTCCAGCGCTCTACTTCCGACCTTAGACCGGTTTTC
Organism: Aedes japonicus; assembly: GCA_034211315.2. NCBI lineage: Eukaryota > Metazoa > Arthropoda > Insecta > Diptera > Culicidae > Aedes > Aedes japonicus. The sequence goes on along the minus strand of JASCZW010010991.1, from coordinate 6,841 downwards.
AACTGGCGACACATTGCGCCATTTAATTTGATTCCTTACAAAAAATGGGACGCATAACGCATAGACCCTTCTGATAAGTTAGTCTCAGTAGGCTGCAAATCCAATGGAATCTAGCGATGGTCAAAAAAATTGTCGTTGCTGGCTGAGATGAAGGACTATTTAATAATAATGGATAGGTTTTTAATGAATTTCTGTTTGAACGATCTACTTTTTTAATATTTTCTTTCACCTATGGGCGTCCATTGTCCAGTTTGTTTATTTTTCACATAATGTTCTTTCTCAAGAATTTGTGCTCTTATTCGGAATCAAATGGTTCTAAGAGCGTTTTATGGCAGCATTTTCAAGATACATTTATCTTAAAGAAGAATGTCCTGAAAATTTTTCAAAACTTTTATCAGGTTTTATGAAAGTTGCGAAACGATGTCTAGAGAGGGGAATCAAGTATCTTAAAAAAATACTTATAAGGTGAATAATACTTATAAATGATGCAGTTTTATGGAGGTTTCTTCACGTGCGCTTTAATTACTCTTAAGAACTGTTAATTAATTAAAACCACCTTAACTTGGAAAATGCCCTGATAAAACCAGATCATCTCCATGATGGTCGCATTAAAACTTCTCCATAAACACTGAATAAAAACCAATTTGCATTTGAGTTGTTACTTGGGTAGTCACCACTTCAAACCCAGGGATAGATCTAATTTTTCAAATTAAATCTCCCCGGGAAATATCGTCGGTCTAAAGTTAGTGGTCTTCGAGTTATCGATTTTTGTCGCTAAATTTGTCCAGTCTTCTTGAGTTTGTTCAAAAACAAAAGACCATAACAAGAATTTGGACCACCGCTGATGATACTCTAACAGCGCGATAAGCGAAGCGTTACCAGGTTTGACATTTTCTTCCTCCATTATCATCACACAGCACGCAACAGCACAACATAACAAGCATCTTCCTTGGGTACGACCGATCTTTGAACCGATCTGCAAACAAAGCATTATTTACTCGGAGAGCAGCACAACGGCTGCACAGAAGGTATCGAAATAGTAATCAAATACTGCTTCCAAGCCAACCGAAATGGAATGAACTGTCAATCATATATTGATATTTTTTAATTAGATTTTTTGTCAGATTTGAAAAACGGAACGGTTTCAAAGAAACGGTACCATTTGGAGATCCATCAAAGAAAGTGGTAGCAAGAAATAGGACGAGACTCACCTTTCGAATGCTGCCGGTGTTGGTTCCGTCAACTTTCGCTCTCTAATGAACCTTCTTCCCTTTTTGAATGGAAGATGATGCTCGCTCGATCCCGGGGAAATGTGATAGAAATCGAAGCAAACTGTCAGGGTTGCTTTGTTTGATCTTGATGCTTCCTTTCTCCTGTTTGGGTTTGTTTTCTCAGGTTCACTCATGGGTGTCTAAGTTTTTTGTCAAATGTTTGTGACTTTTTCCTGCTGGGAAGCGAAGCAGAAGAAGGCGCGCGCGTGCCATTCGTTTACCGAGCAAATGTCAAAAATCTCTTGAAACGCTCCTCCGGTCCCAGCTCGGAGTTAAAAGTCCTAAACAAACTTGGCACTACCGAACTAACTACTGGGCAATTGCTGCTGGAAGTAGAGTACTCAAACTAATTAGGTGAGGTTTCATCCTGTGCTTTGCAAACAGAAGCATCTGTTCAAACTTGCTCCCGTGTTGATCGGGAAATGAATGTTCAAAATCCCTCGTTTATTGCTCATCAATTCCAGTGCAATTATGCAATCAATTTGAATTAATTAAATAACTTCATTCCAGTGGAAAGTGCAGATTGCTCGGACATAATCCCCCGCAATTTGTACGGCTTGATTCCCATCAGGTTCGACTGGGCATGCGATGCAACACATACCTATCTAAACGCCCTCAAAACACGACAAGCCGCATAATTTAGAACGGTGCAGGACTCCCCCAAATCAGATTGCAGTATCTCTCTGACCGACAACCCTCGCGCTTCGCTGGTCAAATAAATGACATAACGGGTAATTTTCCAATAATCATCGACTTTGCAACTTCCGTTCCCACTCTGTCCCCGTGTGGTGTCCTGCTGGCGTGCAATGAGTTCTGGACATTAAACACATGTACCGAATAGTGCACTGTCATGCATCGATCATTGTAACCTTCCCGAGCTTAGTTGAACGACGGGAATGTTTAATACTGTTCCTGGCAGAAAACGAGGCTGATTTTGCTGGATTGGTTGTGTTTACGTTCTGATGTGAAAGCATTCTTCAATAAATAGATTATAGTGAAACTATCAAAAATTATTAGAGACGAATTTCGACGAGTCCCTGAAATGACAGCTCCATAAATTATATCCCTTAATGACCAATACTTAGCGGTCTCTGTGTCCGACTGCAAAAACCTGAAGCAGATCATCTTCCCTGTGTGTTGCATCCTCACCCAAAGGCAATCGTCTTCGGGACGTGACGCTCCCACACTAGTCCACCCTTCGGAAAAGGAACGTCCAGCTGTGCCCGAATAAGAGTCCTTCTGATTTCAATTTTTATCTCCTTCCCACTCGGGTAACCTCTTCCGGAGGTGACGAGGTGTAGCGGGAAAACAATAAGAGAAACATGCTCATGCTCACCGACCGAGGAAGAGGGTTCATCGAATTCACCCTGACAGTGCACCCCTTCTGTTCGGCTCTTGTTGCTCAGTGATTGCGTACCGGAGTTCCTGATGGTTGTTATTAGGCCATAATTTAACATTGGAAAATCAAACAATGTTCGGCGGTTGGCTTCTGAATGGGATTTCTTGCTGCTTTGCTCGGTTTTCAGTCTTGTTCCGTAATAAGAGGGTGGAAATGGAAGCGATTTATGATATATCCGTCCCTGTTTTGAGGCGGCGATGGCCGGGGGCGGCATTGATGAGGGTGGCGGTGATGAATGAGTCGGTTGTAAGTGCGGTCAGGCTCTGTGGGTGATGGCTCTTTGGTTGGATTGTGGTCAATACAAATGCCATCGAGTGGAATGATATGAATTTTAAATTAATTTTGGATTTTTCGGTGGAATGATGATTTTTATTGGATGTGGGTATTGTTTGATGGAGAGTTGTGGAGTGATTGAATTGATATTTTTGTTCTGAACGCTTATATGAAATGCATACTTTTAGGTCACGAAACATGGACTCCGATTGGAGACTCGGAACATGGAACTGCAAGTCTCTCAGCCCTCGGATGGGATAATCCAACGTTTGCATTAAAAAAATGGGCGAAAATGGCCGATTTTCCATAGGTTTACCTTCACCCGCACTGACAAAACTACCCATGCAGCATCAATCATAGTAACCCATGAGTCAGAAGACAAAATTTGACAGCTCTATCGATCGAACTCTAACCGTGTTGGCAAAAGCAGTGAAGCAACTCCGTTCAGAACTGTGCGCGTTCAAAGAATGGCACCCCATCGCGTCGAAAGCGGACATTGTGCGACACTATGTGGACGCCGGATACGCCCGTTCTGGCATCTACAACATCTTGGCACTATTAGCCAACAATCAAAGCATCGAAATAAAGCCCGGTTTCGCACGGCCATAAGCGACAAGAAGCTCCAAAAGTTGCTGAAGAGGAAGACCGAGGGAAAAGTGGGTACATGGCTGCGTGCGCTTGGCCGGGTGGTCATACATGTCATGAAGTGGAAGTCACGTCCACTGGTTTCGGAGCTGCAGGCAATGACGCAGCGGCAGCGGCTAAATAAGATTTGAAACCCGATTTCCCGGCGAATCGGGACGTGGTGGTGGTAATTAACGACGAGCCTATCTCACCCTGGATGGCAACGGCTGCCAGGGCACTTCGTATTTTACTTCACCCACTAAGGAATTGAGATCCGAGGTGAGGTTCATTTCAAACACCAAGTTCCTCAAGAAGGTGCTGCTATGGCTGACAATCAGCGAGAAGGGGATGTCAAAGCCGCTCTTCTTTCGCTCCAGACTGGCAGTGAACAGGTAAATGTATAGTACGTAATGCGTGCCGGAAGTTGCGTCGTTCATCAAGAAATACCACGAAGGCGAAGAAGCAGTGTTCTGGCCGGATCTGGCGTCGGCCCTTTACTCGAAGTGATCGTTGGAGCAGATGGAGCGGCTGAATATCGATGTGGTACCCAAGACGGCGAATCCGCCCAACATCCCTCAGCTGCGTCCCATCGAGAATGTCTGGGCCAACCTGAAGCGTAAGATCTACTCCAACAATTTTGTCATGAAAACTGAGGAGGAATCGATAAATAAAACGAAGAAAGAACTCAAAAACATGCCTCGACGCATGTTTTCGTCCGCCAAGGCAGAATGTTCCGGTTAACTGCCGGAAGGCTCTTGCAAGGGCGTAGATTTTTTGCAAGTAAGCTTAAATAATTACCATCAATAGGAAATTTATCGAAAGCAATTATCTGTCTTTGATTTTATTTTATCATCATCCGAAAAAAGGCCATTTTTTTAAATGCAAACGTTACGTAGAGGTTCAACAAAGCTACTTCAAAATCATAGGACTGCAGAAAAGCTACAGAAAAGCGTGGCTACTCTCTACTACTGTGCCATCACCAATGAGCTGGGTAATGACTTTTAATGTAAGGAGTGTATCGAAAATAAGCTATTCACAAACTTTCTTTCAAATTATGTTGAAAACCGATATTTCATTCATACAAAAAATTTACCCTCTATTGTACGAGGTTAAACTTGAACAAAATGAAGTTATTCATTCACGAATTTTCGAACCTTGGATCGAATGCTCTTCATCAAGTTCCGGACAAGTGTTGCATCGCATTTTTGCGACGCTTGAGCCCAAATTTTTTTGAACTCCTGCATGTTTCCAGCTGCCATACCAGTTTTCTTGAAGACCCTCTTCACGATTGCCCAGTAACGTACGATGAGTCGAAGCTGAGGGCAATTTGGTGGATTGATATTTTTCTCAACGAAATCTATACGCTTTTCCGCAAGCCAATTGAGAGTGGTTTTGGCATAGTGAGCCGACGCTAAATCCGGCCAAAACAGTGGAGGTGTACTATGCTTCTTATATAAAGGCAACAATCACTTCTGGAGACACTCAGATCGATAGATTTCCGCATTTATAGTTCCGGTAGTGTAAAAAATGGTTGACTTCAAACCACAGGAACATATTGCTTGCCATACCAGTACCTTTCGACCGAATTTCTCCACTTGAATCGACCTGTCCGCATCGCTCACATCCTCCGCAACGACGGCAGTAAAGTATTGTGGACCTGGAAGGGTTTTTGAGTCCTCCTTTACATAGGTCTCATCGTCCATCAAAACGCATGCATCCGGACGCTGCAAAAGACGCGAATACAATTTCCGGGCCCTTGTTGCTGCTCGCTTCTTCTGTTCTGCACTTTGTTTCGAGATGTTCTGCTTCTTGTAGGTCTTCAGGTGGTTTCGCCTCTTGATACGCTGGATCACTCCGACACTCGTTCCTGCTTTTTTGGCCAAATCACGTATTGACATTGATTTGTTCTTCATGATTAGAGATACCACTTTCTGCTCCAGTTTCGGGTTGGAAGAACCGGGTTTTCTGCCTCTTCCTGGTAGCTCATCCAAAGAATAGTGTTCCCCAAACTTATTAATGATGGTTTTAACACTCGCATGATGAATTCCAAACCGCTTCGCCAATTTTCGCATAGTAATACCCTTCTCACTTAGCCATGTGTCCAGAACCTTAATTTTCACTTCCTTTTCAATACGCGACATTTTGAAAACGCAGAATTTGAACCGCACAAACAAGTAAACAAAAGAAAGCTGACAGTCAAACGCACAGCATGCAGTGTTCAGAGTATAAAAAACATCACAAATACATGCGTACAACGCAAATGTATGTGGATAGCTAATATTCGATACACCCTTAGTTGTTTATTTATTTACATAGCATAGCGTCACAAAACTATAACAAAGCCTGATACACAATATCCTTCCATAATGCCCGATTCGTGGCTGCTCCACTCAATCCCTTGGGCACCTTGTCTCCCTAGGTCTTGCTCCACCTGGTCTGATCATCTTGCTCGTTGCGCCACATGTTGTCTTGTACCAACCGGATTCCCGCCGAACACCATTTTTATAGGATAGTTGCTCGGCATTCTCGCAACATGTCCTGCCCAGCGTATCGTTCCAGTTTTTGCCACCTTATGAATACTGGGTTCGTTTGCGAGTTGCGCGAGCTCATGGTTCATCCTTCGCCTCCGTAGTCCGTCCTCCTGTGCTCCACCAAAGATGGTTCTTAACACCCGTCGCTTAAAAACTCCGAGTAGTCACAGGTCCTCTTCAAGCATTGTCCACGTCTCATGTTCGTAGAGAACAATCGGTCTTATTAGCGTTTTGTACAGGATGCACTTCGTATGGGAGCTAAGTCTGTTTGACCGTAGATGCTTGTGGAGCCCATAGTAGGCAAGAGTTCCACTGATAATCCGCCTCCGGATCTCACGGCTGTTGTCGTTTTCCGCAGTAATCAGTGAGCCGAGATAGACAAATTCATCGACTACCTCGAACTCATCGCCGTCGATCGTTGCACTGCTTCCCAGTCGGGTCTTGTCGTGCTCGGTTCCGTGTACTTCGTTTTGGACGTATTTATCTTCAACCCAATCTTCTCTGCTTCGCGCTTTTGTCTGGTGTACTGCTCTGCCTTCGCCTCAAATGTTCTGCCGACAATATCCACGTCATCGACAAAGCAGATAAATTGACCGGATCTGTTGAAAATCGTGCCTCGAATGTTAAACGCCGATCGTCACACCCTTCAAGAGCAATGTTGAACAGGAGGTAAGAGAGACCATCACCTTGACGAAGCTCTCGTGCGGGATTCGAATGAATCCGATAAACCACCCGATATCCTC
>JASCZW010010990.1:0-33918 GCA_034211315.2 Aedes japonicus | reverse complement strand
GAATTTTCATAAAGTTCTCTGAAGAACTTCCATGAAGTTTTCTGTAGAACTTCCTTGAAGTTCTCTGAAGAATTTCTCTGCAGAACTTCCCTGAAGTTCTCTGCAGAATTTCCCTAAAGTTCTCTGCAGAACATCCCTGTAGTTATCTGCAGTACTTCCCTGAAGTTCTTTGCATAACTTCCCTGAAGTTTTCTGAAGAACTTCCCTTAAGTTCTCTTAAGAACTTTCATGAATTTCTCTGAAGATCTACCGTGAGGTTCTCTGAAGGACTTACCCGAAGAGCTGCTCTGAAGTTCTCTGAAAATCTTCTCTGAAGTTCTCTGAAATTCGTTCCTGAAGTTCTCTACAGAATTTCCCTGAAGTTCTTTGAAGAACTTTCCTGAAGTTCTCTGAAAAACTTCGCTGCAGTTCTTTGAAGAACTTTCCTGAAGTTCTCTGCAGAACTTCCCTGAAATTTTCTGCAGATCTTCACTGGAAAAAACATTAAAATAATTTCAAAGCTTTCCAACTATGGAGTCACTAATCAAGCAATTTTCCTAAACCAACATACACATTTTATAAAGTCTTTTTATTTTTAGGCTTTACAAGAGGCTAATGATCTGTCATCAATTCAAAGAAATCCTCCATGCATAGCTGGATACATCCAAAACATAAAAGCACTGCGTGCGTTGTGGATCAACGTGAAGGAAAATAGTGGATTTACGCATCTCTGTATGAATAAAGTTTGTCAGGACCCACTTGAAAATGAATTCAGTCGAGTTAGACGTGCATGTGGTAGTAATGACCAGCCCAATGCTCACCAGTTCGGTGTGGCCATAAAAAATGGTTCTATTCGAAGAAACTGTGAGGATAGTAGATACAAAACTGTTGAGGAGCACACATCAACGAACTGCATGGATGCCGGTACTCATAGCCTACTCAATGAGGACATTGAAGGAAACGAAGACCCTTTGCACATTTGTGATGATGATTTTTTAACAAGATGTTTCGAGCCAATAAGTTATGAACATGCCGATCTCCCCGACTACGCTGAAGCGAATGCCCTAATCTACGTCGTTGGGTCCTTCATAAGAAAACTAAAACACAGATCTTGCAGAACTAATTTGAGGGCACATCAAAGTGACGACACCACGAACATCAACTATAGATTCGCCACGCTCAAAAGAATTATGTGTGCGGATAATTACAACATTCCAAATACTACAGCATTAGAAATTGGTATTATTTTACAAATAGCATTCGGGTAAAAAAATTTCAAATTTATTCATGAACATCGAAGCCTTGTGAAAACACGATTGAAAGAGTACGTAGACTATCACGATTACAAAGACAAGGTATGCGCAATATGCTTCGAAAAATTTGTAAATAGTATTTTAAACACGCTCATCAAGGGCCAAATGGCCAAAATTCATAATCAAATTAATAAGAAGAGGCGTGTTTTTAAGTTGAACAGAAAAGCGAGGAAATTTAATATACCCGAACCATGTTGGCCAGTACAAAACACTAAAGGATCTAAAAGGGCGAATCATGAGTATCTAATTTGCCAGTCCAAGAAATTGAAAGTGAGCTGCGTAAACCCAGAGCCAGATGTTTTTCATGAAAACATTGAAGGAGCTTCAAACAAGAGAACAGATAAAAGGGAAAAAGAAAATATTCAATGTCAACGTCAAAGCCAATCCTCTGCTCGTGATGAAGCATACTATGAACAGATGAAAAAAGCCACAAAAGTACTAGAGGAATTTTGTTCCAACCAGCCGGAGAGAGAAATAGTCAATGTTGAGAAGAGGTAATAAATTTTAAATACAAGTTTCAATGCATGATTCCTTAAATTTTAATAAGATTTTTAAGTTCCAAGAACTTAACTCATAGTGTACTATATTTTGCAGAGATTGCCATGACATGACTATTGAAAGCATTTTTAACACGTTTGCTGAATTTGAACAGGACCTTCGGGAAATATACACGACGTATAAACGATATAGTGACCGTCAACTCGCTAAAGTTAAGCATCTTGCAACATGGCAGGATATGTCGTCTGTGGTCACAGAGGATCAGCAATATCGCATGTCTCTGTTTTTGGATGAAAAACTTGTTCCTGAGGTAGAAAAGGGAGAAGTATGTAATCATTTTTGATATATAAAAAAAAATATATTTTGTCGTTTTTTTCAGTTTACTGAATTTCTTGATGGAGTGCTACTGTTTGAGTGGGTAATGCGTATATTCATTCAAAAATATTCATTCGAAACACGTGATGCAGCTACGAATCATGTTAAATTGCAAGAAGAAGCGGAAATTTACGGAAAAAACGGAACTGATTTCACGATTTAGTATAGAACAATGTATTTCATCAAATTACGGACCACAACAAATAAACCTCTTATTGATTAACTGTAATATTATCGTCACAGCTCTTATCTGGAACACGGAGACCTTTTGAACCTTTTGTTTTTTGTCAGGCAGCAACACTTTTTCGATTACTTACCGGATTTGCAATACATTCACATTAATAAATTCACAGGAAACGATTTCGGAGAGAACGAGTACGCTCACGATGATGTGAAGATCTCATCGGATTTGATGAAATCGAAATGTTCGGTATCATTTCAGGTATAAAGATGCATCCAGAGTCAAATGCTTAAGGAGTTCCATTGGTACGTGCCTTCTTTCATTGCTACCATTGACAAATATGAGCACCAAAATGCAATATCTGCAACTAAACCGCTGACTTTTTCAGCAGCTTAATCTCCGGAACCAACAGCCGTCCCAGTCAACAATGCACAATCACAGTAGCGTTGTGCAGCGACAAGCTACCAAAAGATGGGAAGATATCAATAGGATTTTTTTTTTAATTTGTCCCGCATCATACATTTGCTAATCATTGACTATTTCAGCCAGTGAAACCAACGGCGAACCGGACGAGGAAGTAATTATGTTAGCATCGACGACCGGAATTATTTCTGTGAGTAACAGTAATAGCACTGCCATTACGTCTAGTAGCGAAAACATCACACGAATGCAGCGGCACTGGTTACGGTACAGTAACGGGTTACGACCATATGTTGTACTTTCACAGACGGTAAGATTAGTAAACATTGGAAAAGCTCTTCGGTTATTGTAACATTTTTTGTTTGCAGGAAACCTACTTCCGTTGAAAACTTTCTCAGTTTCGAGTACTGATCAGCCGTTGGCACTAGCAGCTTTTAACGCATCCGAAGCGGTTGTTAGGAACCTCAGTCAGTATTCAATGCATCTCACCCTACTCTTAGTCAACAACTGCAGTACGCACAGGAACTATAACAGCAGACTAATCTTACGCCCAGGATGTTGACCAATGCTGTCAATGTAGCGGTAGACGCAGCCTCTTCGTCTTATAAATTACAGCCGTAACGACAGCAACAACTCCATCCGCTTTGACGGTTTGATATCCGGTCCTTTCGTCATCTGGAAGATCTTCGTTAGATTCATCTACCTCCTCTCTTGCTTTCCTTTCTGTCATTTATTTTCATTCATTCTCTATAACACCAAACAAAATAAATATAACATTTTTAATAAATTATTTACATTTTTATTAATTTAGAATAACCGGCATAACGAAAAACAATTTGCTTTATAGTCAAAACTATATTTATAATGTAAGATATATTATCACATTTTATGTTATTGTAATCGAATAGTTTAATCTCATTTTCCCCATACACCCTCTACATTAACACATATTGTTAATGTATGCCATATTGTCATTGAAAGGTTTTTTATTGTCTGCACTCGGTCTGGATTATATACTTTTTGGTATAGAGTACAGCAAAAATTTGTTCGTGAAAATTTACATTTTTTTATGGTAACCTAACTTAACCGCCTATTCAGCATAATGTTATTTGGGCTTTTACTATCTGTCATATTGTTAAAACTATATAGGAGATTGTTAGTTTATAGTTTTCAACTATAAGGGTTAATGTCGTAACAATAAAGGAAACGGTCGTCAACAATAAGAGAAATGCTCCAGGAATGGTTTTTGATTATGCGGGAACAACTATGGTTTTTGACATTATTTATCATTTCGAAAAGTAATAAACAATATTTATAATTTTTATCTGATGTGTACTTTGAGCAAAAACATAGAGAAGTGGGATAATGTGATACGGGACGATGTTTAATTTTTCCTATCTTTTGTTTCTTTCAAATTATTTGCCTGATTTGTAGCGATTCATCGGCCCTAATAACGGTTCACATTTCACCTGTGTGTCCATGACATTCACTTCCATTTGACTACATAGCTTTTCTCACCATGATTCGTTTTCACCTGTGTAATAACACTCATAATAAGGCACCCGGAACTGTAATTGTATTTTACCGCAAATGTGCACCCGTATTTTGTATATGGTTCTCTGTTAGGACTGTCCTCCAGGTTGCTAATATGATCCACTGTGTTTGCACCGTTTTCGCCAAGTGGTATAAATTGCGCTATCGTCTTAAAATCCGATCCGATCCAAACGTAAACAATTTTTTTGCTGAAAATAAACAACGTCGTCTAAAAATTGCACAACATCAACATATACCAACAACAAAACTTAACTTGTTTTCCGAAAATTGAAGTCACTTTTAATATATATCGATCATAACAAAAAAAACGGATTTAATCAAGGCACCCACTGATGAGACGGAAGTGTGATTTCTGCGAGCATGTTCAAATATCTTGTCGACACTGGCCTAACACTACAAGACTCGATTTTTTAACATGTTGTTTGATTCCTCGATGGTATTGTTGATGATATTATGGTTTTCGGAACACTAGTTTCAAATCAAAACAATAACAATATATGACATACATAATGTCGTATTCTTTTACGGTAGTAGCAGAAGAGGGTGCTTTCATACATGACGTGGTTGGGACCGATAGGCCCTATCATAAATAACGCTATGAACCAACTACAAATCGCTAGTTGCATATTGATTGTTGCTTCTTCTGTGTCTCGTACTAATAATTCGACTTTGTAAGAATCGATGTCACAATTTTTAAAAATTTTACCATAAAAGTTAATACAATTTTCTAAAAGTCTCCCGTACATCCCTTTTTTGTAGGCCTTGTCCTTTTTGAGTTCTGTTAATTAAAAAAAATCGTTCAAAAAACTTTTTCCCCCTTTTCAAATGGTAGTTTAGATAATTTTTGAAAAAAACAAAGTATGCAAAATTACTTGAAATTACTAGTCTACCCACCCACAAAGTTTCATTGGATTCTGAGAGAGTGCTGCCAATCACGTAGATGAATTGGCGTGAAATTCGTCAAATATCAAGTTCCTACGCACCACTTTTTCATCGATTTCAAGACCGCATACGATACTATTGATCGTGAAGAATTATGGAAGATTACGGAGGAGATAGGTTTTCCCGGGAAACTGACTAGTATGATCAAAGCAACGATGAATGGTGTACAGTGCTGTGTTAAGATATCGGGTGCGTTGTCGAACTCGTTTAAAACACGCAAAGGAGTTCGGTAAGGCGATGGACTTTCCTCTCTCCTGTTCAACATTGGGATAGAAGTTGTCATAAAACATGCTGGGCACAATTTTCAAAAAGCTAAGTTTTAGTCAACGTTTAAATCGTCTGGAGAACGTTCCAGGCGGTTATTGAGCAGTACACCCTGCTAAAACGCGAAGCAGAAAAGGTTGGAGTAAGAGGGAATTAGTCGAAGACTAAGTATCCGATGGCAGGAGGAGACAGAAGTGTGATTATCGAGTTCAAGGTTGTAGATGAGTTTGTATACCGCGGATCATTGGTGACGTCGGATAAAAATTGCAGCAGACACGCATAATAGCCAGAAGTCTGACTCCACAGGATCCTAAGGTCCGGTATACTTCACCCCTGCACTATGTGTACTGTGTACAAGATGCTGATAACAGCGTAGTTCTCCAAAGGCATGAAGCGTGGACAATGCTCGACATGGAGTTTTCGAACGATGTAAGGTCGCTTAGGGCCATCTTTGGCGGTGTATGTGGTGAGAACGACGAATGGAGTGTAAGAATAGACCACGCGTTGGCGCAACTGGCGAACACAACATCCAGAAATTCGCTAAAGCTGGAAGAGTACAATGGGCTGGAAAAGTTGTCAGGAAACCGAGCTGCTTGGGGAAACATTATTGCACAGGTGCGATCCTGAAGAAGCATTCCACTGTCAGAACTATGTACCTTTAATGAAAAACTCAAGCTAAGACTGCTGATTTCCAGGCATTCGGATATGAATAAAAACTTGTAAAGACGTTTTTTTATAGACAATAATATCCTCTTTTGTTTTTTATTAATTTTCTGCAATTATTTTTGTCAGTATTAATTTTTTTTGCTTTGTTTTATATACCACCGTTATTTGTTTGAATTTGATGTTTTTTTTTCGCCTCCGACCATTACGTTCCAGAGTGTATATAATGTAATAATGTTTTCTTTAGTGTGGTTTTGTTGGTTTGTGTATATACTATGATATATATATATATGTAATCAATCAATATATTTGAATGAATTTTCAAGCGCGAAATGATTCGTCAAAAATATAAACAAACAATCGCAAAAAGCTTCACAATATCCTACATGAATATAGGGGCTTACCTACACGATTTCCTCAGGTGACTTTATTTTCAGTTAAATTTTGCCTAAGCGCGCGTCTCCATCTTCCGGTTTTGCACTACTACTTTAAATGGTAAATATTTAGCCATCCCAAAACTTTATTAAGCAGCGTTCATTTTTTCTAAATAAAATTAAACATAAAAACAAACGGATGAATGGCGTACATTGTTAAGCGATTCGAGTATATTTTTTTTGGTCGTTTCGAGAGAAGACGTAAGCGGGAGCGGGATTTGATGGCGTGGATGTGGCGTGGATGGGCGAGAAGAAGTGAGTAGTAGTAAATAGTATTCTCTGTTTTCTGACTGTTTTACTCTCATTTAGAGATCTTAACCTCTCTGTTGAAACGGTTCACTCTAGGTAATTTTGATTCGTTCGATTTTTTGGTTTCAACATTCGATTTGTGTGTGTTGTTTGTGTGTGAGTGTATTTGTGTGAGTGTGCTTGTGATAAATAGTGAGTCATAACTTCAAACATGATTTGTAGGAAAATAAGCCCAAACAGCGAAAGCGCTTTACGTCTCGATTGAACGTTTCTGTCCTTGCACAAGCGTCAAAAAGAAGTAAGCCGTTTTGCTTTCACACATGATCACGCATTCCTCCAGGCTACTTACTGCGGAAGTATTTTCTCGGATTCGTCTCGCAATCAAAGTTAACTTAAAACGGACAACGGACTCTTGTCTAAAAACGAAATTAGCTCAGACTTTGTTATGATGGCACACTCCAGTCGTGGTCTTTTGTGTGTGTATGAATTAACATTAATGGAATACATCTCTCCTGTTTAGATTCGATACTGTTGCTACCATTCTAAGAAACTATACTGGCGATCGGTATGAATCACCTTCTTTCGAGTGTTGGCAATAGACCAGACAGATAGTCGGGTTCGGTATGAGTTTTATAAAACTTAAATTCGCTGTATGATAGAAACGATAAAAACAAATGCGTCCACTCTATGTGTTAATAACCCATTTTGTTGTAAACATAAAATAATCATTTCAAGTCGTAAATTGAGTTGCGTTAATCAATAAACACAGACAGGTAATGTGTGCAGTAAATCACAATTCGTAGTTCGGGTTTATGAGTTTTCGGAAATGCTACTCGAAGCATAATTCGGAGTATCGTTTATTAACTGTGTGGTTAATATGTTGAGCAGAGAGGCTACAGCCTCACCACGAAGACACAAACAATAGGAAATCGGTGTTAATTTTGAAATGGCTTAGATCATGTGCGATGGTAACCTGTTTCGAGAAAATGGTAATCAAGAATTAAAAATGACTTGTGAATGTTAGGAACATATTTTAAATACTTTAATTCGATGAGGAAAACCTAAACAAAACTATCGGCTCATCGAGGATAAGTTTCATGGTAGACCACCAGTATCGGCCCAGTGGCGTTCGAATTGGACAGCAAAAGGTCACACAGGACAATTCTCCTCGGCCGGTGGATATCGATCCAACTGGGAGGCAATTCACCGCTATTTGACGGCTTCAAATGGCAGCTTGCTTCACTCGGTTGAGCTTTTTCAGCCCGGACAAATCTTCGAGCGTGACCGTTTTGCACCAATCAGAATCCGTGCTTCTTTCGAACGGGAACCTCTACTTTATTATCATACTTAGCAGTTCTGAGGAACTCTTTTCTTATAAGAGAAATATGTTAGGATTGCTGACGTTGAAAAAGGCGTTAGGTCGGACTTCCAAAACACTTTTGTTCAACTCCATCTTCTCGGTGGTGTCAAAGGAATGGCGATAATTATCGAGAGACATCCCGCTTCTCTTAAAGTCGAATATCAAATGACAGATCAAGGTGCAGCCCTTGTGTCAAATCATCAAAACAGGGTCGTACAAGAGCCTAGAATGCATTTTGATGTTTACTGGCTTTGAACGACTTGCATCCTTCCCTGGTGACACGCCAACCTATGACAAGAAGCACACCAGGAGATGTTCCTGTACATTATGCGACAACTAGAGTCAACTGATGACTTTTTTCAGTTGTTGCAATGCAGCTGGAACTGTTGACCTGAGTCGGTTACAAAGGTACACTGCAGCCTAACGAATTTTGCCGTACGGTTTCTCAGCTAGTCCTCTCGACGAAAACTTGAGGGTTGGTAACCTTGAGGATTTCTTGCAAATCTATCCTGAAGACTTACGGACCGCAGTATTTGCGTCCCCCAAAACCGGAAGAGGTGAAGAAACTGATGGACGAAAATTCGAAAAAAATCGTATAAATTCGGTGAACTTCCTAGAAACTCAGGGAACTTATCAGAAAGTCGGTATACTTCTTAGAAATTCAGGAAACCTCCCCGAGGTTTTGCTATTCTGATGTTGAAGGAACATCCCAAAAAATCAGGAAACTTTCCAGAAAATCAGGGAACTTCCTAGAAGTTCAGGCAACTTCCCTGAAATTCAGATTGTTTCCTAGAAATTCAGGAAATTTTCCATAAATTCAGAGAGCTTCACATTCACATTTTGGCATTCCGCAACGACTTATGATTTTCTTACTGTGGGTTTTTCAAGCTACTAAACAAATCTCCATTAACGTTCCCATTAACGCGTTACGTAATCTGCATTAATCTTGTTGTTATAACTCACTTCACGGACATAAAAAGTGTCTGGATCTGTGTCTGGAAACGTTCGTAAATAAAGAATATCTGAGCGCTGCAGTAGGGCAGCTGTGCTCAATGCCGTCTGACGTTGCTTGTCGGACTTGGACAAATTTTCACGAGAACTGATTTGTCGTTCCAAGAAGGAGCTGCCAAATTTGACAACATTTGTTAAAAATTAGCTCATCCTGTCGCACAAAAATGCGGATTTTCAATAAATGGAAAGTGTCTGGTGGGGACCAAACTGATAAAAGCTTGGGAGTTCAGAGATTTGTCTACGAACTGCCAACCAGATGATCTCCACCCGACAGGTTGGTGGAGGGTGGATATACAAGCCCACGGGTCCAAGATCCTGAGAATCATAGAGAGGAACAATGTGCGTCATAGCTTACAGATAGTTGGGCCTTGAAATGGTACAATCACCCATTAACTCCTTCAATGGGCCAAGGGTAGATGTAACTACCAAAAGGAACCCCAGACTCAACCGAAATAAAGTCTGCTATCGGCAAAACGCCTACAGTATCCCACCATACTGGCAGCATAATTATGCACTCTCTAATCGGTGTTGGTTAGGGTCCGGTAACCCAACACTGGGCAATAATTAAGCAGCGGCAGCTTAAGAAAGATGGAAGAGAAGCAAGCTCTGCAAGCTATTTTCAAGAAAATCTGGTCTGCAACACAATGAAAAGTTACGAGGAAAGTTGAGAAGAATCTAATGGGAGGTGGTATCAAGAGAAAAGTCCGAGCGTTTTTCAGAAAAGAGAAGTAAATATATACAGCAAACTTATGGGGTCAAGTCTTGTCACCGTCGAGTCGAACGAACTGAATCTGATCGAGTCGGAACCCGAACTCGACTGTCAACTGTAATGTTGAAAGATTTCAAAATGCCATTGAAAGCCACGTCACTGCAGGTGACTTTTCTCACTTCACCAAGTGCCAAACGTCACTTCGGCTCACGGAACAACCCCTTGTTGAATTTCAGGGAAGTTTACTCCTGATCTTCTGCGAAACTACCAGATGATCTCCGTTTCTGTTTTCATTAATAAAAAATCCTGAAACGAACTCTCATATTATTTTATTGAATTCCTGACTTTTATTCATGGTGTCATTATTGAAGTGACAGATGCGAGTCATGAACTTAGGAAGTCTTGTTTTGCTTCTTGTTAATTCACCTCAAAAAATCAAAATATAATGGTTATTTCTTGCCTTGCTCAGTCAGTTATCACTTCCAGACGAAAAAAACGCGTATCAAAACAACACGATCGAATGTGACCGATCCATCACCCGTTTTCGAACGGTCTACTGCGTCGACCTGCTCGACAACTGTAATAGCAAAATTAACCTGTCGAGTGCCGGTCGACTCAAGTTCTATTATTGGCCCCTATGAATTTGATCGAAAATAAATACTTTCCTTTGAGAAACAGATGTCCACTTTCTTTAACAAATAGGCCTTAGATCTCTAAGTCTATTCTGTTATACTTTAACATGTTAGCAATGCCTTTTTATTTTTCTGCACTTAATTGGGCCAATCTTGTAAGTCTCTGGAATACTGTCAAACCAAGCCACCTAACGTTCCTCATCCATATCGTCTAGAAATGAGACCAAGCGATCATCTACAAATCCAATCGTAGTTTTCTGAACAAGCACTTACTGAAAATAAGCCCTTTCTGACTGGTTTTGAACCTCAGGCAGGTCCTCAAATGGCACATATTCATCAAGTAAAAAATGTGGTTTTATGAGTGACTTGTAGACTTGTAGAATACTTTAATACCTCAATAAAGTATCTGATCCTGCTTGAGTACGAATGTCAAACCGAATGCAAATTCTCGATTCGAGCTTAAAAAGCAATTACCCGAATCGAACATCTTTGGATTTGAACTCTACATTAACTGATAGCCGCCCTCTGACCCACAATTACTAGTAACCTATAAGCCTCTGGAGTTACAAATACCAGACTAACCTCGACGACTTACTCGTTAGGAAAATCGTTTGCTAGTTCGATGGGAAAAATATGAGTAAGACAAACTCTTCCAATTTTACAGTAACAGTTCGACTACACATACCGAAGACCACTGATCCAGATGACTGGTCTGATTTTGACTACCTACTCAAACAAGCTTGACAAAGTTGATAGAATCCAGCGGCGACCGATTACTGATTTGTAGATTAATCGCATCAAACGTTTGATGCAAGAATTTTCTCAAAAACGGCGTCGTTGGTCAAATGTCAATGCGCCAGCGCCATTATCTTGAATTTCTTGAACTGCCAAACAAGGTTGCCAGATTTCTTGGACAGGTTGTCTGCGGTTGTACTAGAATAAAATTTTCAGAGTTCCTCATTTAACCAATCTCATGATACTAATAAGGTTGCCATACCCGCCGATTTCAAACAACACTTCGCACTTGATTCGTTCCAATCGTTCGAAAATTAAATTAAAAAAAAACATTAAAAATCATTAAAAGAAATTACAAACAACACAAATTGTAAAATTAGACACTCATTCATATTTCCTTACTTCCCTTCCCCCCATCAAATCACTTATCGTCTCACTCGTCTTTTCTTCACCTTATAACTTTTCTCTCTCTTGCCTTGGATTGCCGTACATCTTTCTTGCCTTAAACCTAATGACTTAGCTGTGTTTTTTTTTTGCGTGTTTTTGATCTCCCTCTATTCCTGCCTCTCTAGGTTATTTTGATATCAATATATATATAATACGCTTTTTGCCTACACCAATTTCCATAGAATGTCTGCCTTGGTGGTACGTAGAAGCTTGTTTTAACAACTGTTTGCCTTAGCAATGCTTTTTTGTTTGTTTGTTATATAAGAGTATATGTATGCTTGTTTATGTACTATATAAGAGTATATGCACAGTTTTACGCTCTACACGCCCCATTTCACAGCGAAAATGGGTTGATTATTTTCCATCAGCGATTATTTTAGTTTAGGAAACTATTAATTTAAGCAACTACATTTAGTGAAAAGCAAAGGGGTAAGCGGAAAGGCCAACCTAAAAAAATATTCACATCTTTTTCTCTTCAAACATACACATACTAATCTGAAAATACATTTACATTTCAGATGTTGATTTTGTTCAGTGTTTACTTCTCTTACGCTCTCACTACGAGTTATTTCCTTCTATCTTCTTTTAGATATTTTCAACTTGGTTCATACAAAAAGTTACTTTACTTTGTATACGCTTTTTCCAACATTTTCCCCTGATTTCTACAGAAGATATAAGAAAGGATTGAATCATCTACTGGCTTAAATCTAATAACCTTGCGATATTTCTTTTCACTTTTTTTTCTTTTCTTTGCTTTACCCTAAACTTACACTGTACACACGCAAACAGGACTCACCTTCCAGAGCGGGGGAAATCGGGAGTACTACTTACAGTTTCAAGCTTCAGACTTTGTTGGCTCCTTTGTTTGGTTTGCCACTATTGCTACTACCGCTACCACTACCCCTACCGCTACTACTGACCGGTTTCCGCGTGCTGCTGGTCGTCGCCTTTTTGGGACTAGCGTGGTTGATTGGTTGTTGTTTCTTTACCGTCGTTGCCGGTGCCGTTGGCGTTGCATTGGACGACGTGGGTTTACCTTGACTCTGACCAGAACCTACCGGTATCCTGTGGTGTGTTGTTTTGTCGGTAGTAATGGTTTCGGAGGAATATAACGGGAAAGATAGATGAACACAAAAAAGCAGAAACGGAGAGAAAGACAGTGATACACGGAGAAAGAGATACGAGAGATAGATATGTGAAAGTGTGGGAGAGAAACGAAAAAAAAAATGAAGTTATAAATAACTCTTTAAGTTTCAGTTCAGGATTCAGTCTCTTCACCGTGTGCGTGTTGCTGGTCTGAAAGGAGAATTATAACAAAAATGAGAGAAAAATTATGAGCAATTTGCATACAGTGACTCAATTCCGTATAATGTACACCATCAATGAATTTAAATACAACTTTCCCACAATTACATCTTTGGTTATATTTTCAAGAAGATGTGTGCATGTTTGTAGTATGATCACCATCTGTCATCCTTGTGCATTGGGGTCGTTTTTGATAAATCAACAAACTCAAAAAATCTCTAACGTCAAAACAGAATAAACTAGGGATCTGAAATTTTCTGACTTTTCCTAACTTTTATATACAACCATATTTTAGCTTGAGCTTAGCTTGACTGACTGCACGTATCAATGGTTCCTACTCCGTGATTGATCAGAATCAGTGAAATTGCACAATGAATCAACCGAATGAGGCTGGCAGTAACCGTAACCGTGCTCAATTTCTTTAATAATCAATAACGGCGCCGGCCACGTCCTTGCAATCAGGTGGGAATAGGGAAGGAAAGTTAGTGTGATTTTTACTGTTTAGGTACCGTGTTTACCCCTGCATCCCCACAAAGGTCACAGGATGAAGGTTTTTCTATGTTAGTGGGGTAGGGCTCGATGGACCAGGATTCACCTTGATAAGTGATGTGATCATATAATATAGTTCATTTAATTCAGGGGACAAAAAGGATAACAATTACCTGTTTCGCTCCACGTTTTTTAGAGCACTTACCAACGCTCAATTGTCTAATAATCCCTTGCGAGGTCCAACTGGTTGGCGTTCTGCGTTTCCGCGGTACCTAAATGATGCCTATCCAAAACGGTCAAGTTTGCCCCATATGGCATTACAGATGAACGAAAGTAGCATCGTATCTCGAACTTAACTCCTCCAACTGTGGAACTGTATCTACAGCAATGCCATGTCGGTAATGGAACTGGTCCGTGGTGGAACTGGTTTACCAAGAGAAGTTTGCCGAACATCGGTGTTTGTAGAATACCGGGTGTCCAGAGAGATTTTCCCGAGTCCTGGAGTTGAGTTTGATAAACAGATACAAGCCGGTTGAGCCAAGAATGGCTACGGTGGCGATACTGTTAAAGTACAAATTACTCCGATAACAATTGTGTTATAATATCGGAAAACACAACGGAAGAAAATGCACGTCAAACTTTCTACCCTAACCTATTATGGTAATCTTAATAACCGAAAAAGTTCGAATCAAAAGTTGTATCGGAATAAGGTGACGTCCAAGCGTATAATTGTTTCATAACTGAAAAAAAACAGCCTTCCTCTTTCTATTCACGAAATCGTTAACACACCTTTTGTGATCAAGGTTGTAAATATTGTCAATTGCATTTTTTCGAAAACTAATTATCGTTCCTCTTAAGAAAAACGACAAATAAATCAGTAAAATGGAAAGCGCTCACCCGGATAATCCGCAACAATCAGCAAACGTGTACCAATCGGTTCGTTTTCGAAACACATTTACACCGAATTTTAGTTCTAGTCAACACACAAATGATGTTTAGGCATGACTCTGGTCATAAGCACAGAATCCACTATCACACGTGACGGATATTATTGAGATTCTAATAAAGATAAATTTCATCACACAAAAATACTGAAAGAACGTGACAGCTCACCAAAGCTCAACAGTTCGTGGTCTTTCTATACAAACATATTTTGGGCAGTTACAGCTTTTAGCGACCTCTAGAAGTGACACTAAAAAAAAGTTACACATAGTGCATTCAGGGTCACAAATGACCGAAGATTTGACACGCTCCCAAAACATTATTTTTGAACCGATTTTTGATATCTTTGCCTCAAATGAAAGGTATGAATTCTTGAAACGACATGCTGTTTTTTTAAAACTGGCCATTCTGGGCACATAGGAATTCAGAACCGGTTCCTGTATGCATCCGAAGAGGACAATCTTGGAACCTCAGATATTCGTACCGTATGACGGCTCAAAATTCATGGTTTTGAATACTGATATCCAAAACATTGGGCATATACCTACCAGAGGATTTGGCCACATCCGAATACTCTGGATCCGTTTCCTTTAGGACCCGAAGAAAAAAAATTGAAACCTCGAGTATTTGTACCGTTCGAAGACTTCAAATTTATGGTTTTGAGTACTGATATCCAAAAACATCATGTCATAGACCAACCAGGAGTACCGGATATCTTGGAACCTGATCGGCAAAAAATACCGTAGCCACGATAATCTCTCACATCCGGATACTCTGGAATCGGTTGCAGTAGGGTCCAAAGAAGGCGATTTTGGAACCCTAAGAATTAGTACTGTGCGACGGCTCAAAATTTATAGTTTTGGATACTGCTATCCAAAAATATCATACCATAGACTAATCTGGACATTAGGCCTCATCCGGATACTCTGGAACCGATTTCGATAGGGCCCCTCAAATTTTTGCACTGTACGATGGCTCAAAAAAGAGGGAATTAAAACTGCATTCCATGGCAGATGTGATTCGAACTTGGGTTAAGCAGGCACGAACAGAAGAAGCACGTACACAACTTCGTTTCTTTTGGTTTCTATTGTTACTTCTGATTTTGACAGCGACAGTTTTGTGTAGCACTTCAAGTAGCAACTTTCAAAAACTTTTTATCAGTAACAATTCCACGAGAGAAACAAGACCGAAATTGTGAGTATTACGATTTAGTTTAAATAACGATACATAGTGATACAAAGTGAAATAATTTATAGCTAATTCCAATGTGAACATAAAATCAAGAGCTACATGTAAAATGGACATAGGTACATACTTATTGTAAACAAAACTTTGGTAGCCATTTTTATTTATTTGACAACATCTTCGACACAAAAGTCGCACAGACTGGTTAAGCACATTTAAATCGAAATGGTCATACACTTCATTGAAACTTCTACAACATAAATCCAGTGGGTTGATCAGGCCGTAATTTGTTCAATGGCTGGGGATCCACAGCAGTTGTTGATTTCGGAGCTGACGAGTAGGTTAACATAACCACACATTTTCGAGTAGGATGCTTTAGTCTTTGTTGCACTTAAACACGTCGAAAATGAACAACCTTTGCAGCATCACTCGACGACTCACCAGCGATTGTAAATCGAGGAGTGCGCGTCGATGTTCGTATGGCAGGAGGTTCAATGGGTCGTTTCTGGACTCTCTCAATACGAGCGATATAGACGGCATGATACGGAGTCCAAACATGCACTCCATATTCAAGTACACTGCGAACTAAAGCGCAGAACAGGGCCTTCAGTGCATGTACGCCAGTAAAAGGGGCTGTGTTCCGGCGTAGGAAACCTAGCATGGTATTGGCTTTCGCTGTTGCCACTGAGTTGTGTTCGTTAAAGCGTAGTTTACTATCAAGTATTACGCCAAGATGCTTGATCGACGTTGCTCTTTCTAATGGCAAATTGTTCGATCCGTAGTCAAAAGTAGTACACTGCCGCTATTCGCATAACTGTCCCATGTTCTATGGGATACCCTATATACATGGGACAGTTATGCGAATAACGGCAGTACAGTACAGTAGTACAGTAGTCTGACATCGAGTGAACGTCATTACTTAACATTTTGCCGCATTCATCTGCATGCCGTTCATTTCGCACCAAGTTGATCCACCTCCAATATCAATCTGCAATCCACAAGCGACTTAATCACACGAAACAGCTTTAAGTTGCAGAGCAGTTTCCCAGACTTGAGGCTATTGCACATATCATTGATGAAGAGGGACCAAGATGACTGCTCTGCGGGACGCCGGAAGGAATATCAAATAAATTCGACCTAGCGTCGTGCACTTTGACAAAAGCTTTGCGCGCAGACAGATATGATTCCAGAAACTGAATGATCCATGAAGGTAGGTCCAGGCGTTTTTCAATGGCCAATTCGTGAGGTACCTTGTCAACCGTTTTTGAGAAGTTAACGTAGATTGAGTCAACCTGACACCGCTTTTCCAGCTTATTGGTCACAGTGTGGGTGTAAGTCATGAGGTTTCGACGCGATTAACCGCTTTTTTACGAAATCATGTTGATGTTTAGATATTAAAGGCTGAAAGGCAGGATACAGCACGTCGTGCAATAGACTCAAAAACTTCCGCTCGGCAGTTCAAAATAGATATCTGTTGATAGTCCTCCACGCAAAGTGTGTTTCCAGCCTCGTGGATTGGAATTATTGATGTCAGCTTCCAAGCATCCGGAAATACTCCTTCGATCGGACCAGGACCTTTAGATGAATTGAATGACTTGAGGAAGTCGAAGGTTATACGATGGAAGAATTTCCTAGTATTGCTGCGACATTGGAGGTGGGTTGTCGTTGTGTATGGCATGGAAACCGGTTCTTTTTTCATCAAATCGCTTAAATTCGGTAGATTGTAGTCTCCAAAGCATGCGATTACATCACAGAGATCGGCTTGTCTTCGAATCTTATCATGAATCACTCCAAAGAGTGATGGCCATCTTATTTAGCCGCTGCCGCTGCGTCATTGCCTGCAGGTCCGAAACATGTATGTTCATGTTCACCAGGTACTTTTTCACTGTTTGGCCGGTTGAACCGACCTCCCGGCCAAGCGCACGCAGCGATGTAGCCACTTTTCCCTCGGTCTTCTTCTTCAGCATCCTTTGGAGCTTCTTGTCGATCAGTGTCTCAGATACTCAGATACTCTGATTGTTGTCTAATAGTGCCAAGATGTTGTGGATGCCGGAACGGGCGTATCCGGCGTCCACAAACTGCCGCACGATGTTTGTTTTCAACGCGGTGGAGTGCCTTTATTTGAACGCGCATACTTCTGAAAGGAGTTGCTTCACTGTTTTTGTCATCACGGTTAGAGTTCGACTAATAGAGCTGTCAAATTTTGTCTGCTGGCTCATGGGTTACTATGATTGATGCTGCATGGGTTCGTCAGTACGGGTGAAGGTAAACCCATGAAAAATCAGCAATTTTTGTCCATTTTTTAATGCTTTTTTACTAACTTAACTCACATTTGAAACTTAAAAAAAACCCTAATAATATAACCCAAAAGCTTTTCTTTTACTTTCCAAACTATGAAAAACAATTCTCCATGGTGATGTACGAATACGGATTTGAGTCACTGTACACAAAACCTAGACCAAAACCCGTTGATTGTTTGCAAACTCACCTGGGCGTACCGACGGTGCCGGCCTTCTTCGGAGTCGTATGCAGCAACTTGCTCGGTGTCCGTGGGGCCGGAGTCGGAGGCGTCGTCGCCGGCTGACCAATCGTAGCTACCGTACCCAACGAACCGGCATTGTACCGCTTGGGCGGAACAATCCGGCTAGGCGACCTCAACGTTTTGCTCACCATCGGATCCGAATTGGCCCTGTGAAGGTGCG
Organism: Aedes japonicus; assembly: GCA_034211315.2. NCBI lineage: Eukaryota > Metazoa > Arthropoda > Insecta > Diptera > Culicidae > Aedes > Aedes japonicus. Next base: position 15,529 of record JASCZW010010990.1, on the reverse strand, counting down.
ACAGAATTAAATTGAGGGTGTCTCATAGAAAACAGCACACACACACACACTTACCGAGTAGTTGGATAGCTGACGGGTCGAGGAATGCGGGATTTTATCGCTCCCCCGGTTGGCGTATTGCCACCGCTGCGTGGATGTTGCAATTCCTGCTTCAACTGTTGTCCCTCCTTGCTCAGCAGTTCCCACTGGATCTGTAGCCGCTTGAAGCGATTTGTTTGAATCTTGTCGTGTTTTTCACGTTCGGCACTTAACGGTGACTGCACCGCTGAAGAGTTTGGCTTCTGCGGGGGCTTCTGGGCCATCGTGACGGACATGTTTGGCGAGTTGGGAGGAGTTGAGAACTTGATTTCCGTTGGCCGCAGCAGTTGCGGCTGTTGCTGCCGAACGGGTGTCGTGTTGATAGCTCCTACTGTCGGTTGATTGAAGGAAACGTTCTTTCGCTGCGAGAGGGCTCGACTAACTTCGTGCCGCAACCGTTGACGGTCGTACACTTCTTCCGACTGTGCAATAACGATGCCGTCGGTTGCAGTCGTTTCCAGGACGTGAGCAATTTCAGCGTAGTGTTTAAGTTCGGATTTTGGGACGTTGGAGAGGAAATGCTCGGCGCGGATACGGGCTTCCAGGTCGTCCTCGATGCTCTGCTGTTGCTGAGCACGGTTCAGCTTGCTACTGACAGCCTTATTCAGTTCGAGATCATTCATTTCATTCAGTTTGTTCAACCGATGGTAATCGTCGGCCGACGGGAGCTTTGGGGTGTTGGGAAGACGAGCTTGGTGTTGGGACATGTTTGGAGAGTTATTTACCTTCCTCAGTTCGTTCTCCGGGAGTTCGTTGATCGAATCTTCCAGGATAAGGTTCTCTTCGGAGAAGTTGTAGCACGGTTCCTGCAGGGAACGCCGTTTCTCAAGATTCTGACTAACTTTGTGATTCTCTTCGAACATGCTGTTCCTCTTGGCTTTGGCTAGCGGCCTCTGTGCCGAGGCTCGTCTCAGAATTCCTTTAGGCGCGACACGTCCCGAAGGTGGTCTTTCTGCAGATGACACTTCGGCCGGGCTATCATACTGGTAAACGTACAGGTTGTTGTTGAACCCACCGCTGCCGCTCGGTCCCAATAGATCCATCTCGGAGTCGGTCAACATCGTCGACGAACCACGGTAGCCGGAACTTGGCGGCTGACTAGAACTACCTCCAGAGCTGGAGCTATTGTACGTTTGCGTGTTCAAAATGTTCACACAGTCGCAGGTAACTCCCCGACCTCGCCTCAACGGTGGAGTCATGCAGAACAGTGGCTTCTGCAGCGCGATGTCCTCCGCCTTGGTGCATTCATTCGCTTCCGGGATGTTGCGCAGCAGTTTCCGATATTCCTGTGGTAACAGGGTGATCAATGACTTCCAATCCAGCACGTGCTTGTATTCCTTGGCTTTGATGTTTTCGATGTCATTCATCGAAACGGGTCGAGTTTTACGCAGTTGCGTTCGCTGGGCAATGTTGTCCTTGAACGACAGCGGCGATATTACCACGTCGTTCTGCGATTTCAGGAAGCCCAGATCGGGTAGAACGTAGTTCGGGTACACGACAAAGACCGGAGCCTTCTGCTTGTCGCCCAGTTTGTTCAGGCGCTCCAGAAACGAAGGTGGCACTACTCGGACCTGTGTGTTCGAAAATGATGGTTAAGAGCATTCAAACAAGTGAAAATTTTATCGCCGGGAACTTACCTTGTCCTTGGATCCAATAAATGACGTTTGCATAGACTTGGTGATCATTTCGATCGGTACCTTCATCTTAGCCCCGGCACTGCCGTTGTTGTTGTTGTTATTGAGGATTTGCGTCAGATTTTCCGACGTACGACTAGCATCCGAGTTGGTATCCTTAAAGCTATTATTATTATTGTTGTTATTATTATTATTATTGTTAATACTGCTGCTGCTCAGATTGCTTCCGCTGCTGGCACTGCTTCCACCGCTGCTGCTGTTATTGTTGTTCATTAAATTGTACACTACCGGATTGACGGCAGGCATATTTTTGTTGGCGATATTCAGATTGTATGCCTTGTAGTTTCGCTTGTGGACTGGGGAGTTGAAGTCATTCATCCTGGTCCGATCAAGCCTTTCGTCTCCATTGGTAGTTCCTGCCGGTGTTCCATTGTCATTGTTATTGTTGTTGATTTGTGCATCCAGACTATCGAACTGGAACTCCTCCTCGTCATGCCGGCCGAGGTTCGAGCATTTTCCCGAATCGTTCATGCTCTTCTTCCGACAGCGATCCTTCGAACTGGCTACGGCCAAATTAGTGTTACTGCTATTGTTATTCTCACCACCGGAAGCACTGTTAGTGGAATCACTTGGCCAACACCCGGACGAAACATCCATACAGGTATCCGTGGAACTACTCTTCTGTTTGATAAACAACTTCACCAGATTGAACGATGGTTGATGCTGGGCCTGCTCGTCGTTGTTGCTGTGGAAATCAGAAAAAAATCAGAACCATGTTACACAACACTCACCGATTAAATCTACTCACTCCATGTTGGAATCCTTGAGGGGAGCGGAGCTCTCACTGCCGGAATCTGTCGGCACCGGATACATCGGTAGCAGTGTACGCATTTGCCTACCGAACGACTCGCCGGAAGTTGCGCTGTTGGCCGCTTCCGACACATTTAACTGATGATCCTTGGATCGTGCGGCACCGTGGTCCACTTGATCAGTACAATCCGCCACTTCCGGTACCACCATCGCCGTTCCATCGCAATGCCCCTTAAGATCTGGCATGCTGAGACTCTTCCGAACAAAGCAGGTCGGTACGTGCCGGGAGATGAGGTTGGCAAATTGATTTGCAGGAACCAGAGGAATTCTAGGAAGAAGGGGGTTGAAATTCTCCTCTTTGACTACTAAGCTTAATATTTACCTTTGGATCGGTCCATTTTTCCTGAGCTTACTCCAAGTGGTATAACCCACTTCAGAAGCCGACATTGCAGTACCCTGAGCTTTCTTGCGAATGATGTGATCCAAATTGTTAAGTATGTTAAAATGCTTGTATTTTGCATAATTTTCCGGGCCATCTTGAAACGAGATCATTTTGAAGTGAAAAAAAAAGTTCAACAAACAATAAAAACCATTGACTTACCGTAGAAACTTTCATCCGAGTACAGCGCGCTCTGCTCAAACGCGATGGTATAGTTGTTCTTATTCGCCTGGCACGTCAGTATAATATCGTCCTCATCCGGGTAGCCATCCAAGTCGAGCGAATCGACACTGATGTGCGACTCCTTGACCGGCGAGAACAGCAGCTTGGACTTGCAGATCGAGTTCTCCAAATCCGCCACCGTGGTATTCCCGCCTCCTCCAACACCCCCTCCACCGATGCCCGTTGCATCGGTCCACGTATCGAGGATCAGATCCCCCCGATTGTTGTTCCGATTGCGTCGCAGCTCGGCACTTTCGTTGCACAACGTCGGAAGCGTCGTCAGCAGCGAGTGGATGTCCTCCGTCCGGAAGCTCTCCATGTCCACCTCGGCCATGTTGGCGTCAATGTTTTTCGCCAGATCCTCGTAGTAGGACAGCTCGCCGATGCCATTGTACGAGGCGGACAACGCCGACAGGATGCTCTGATGGGTGATGCCATCGCGGTAGCTTCTGGAACGAAAAATATGCGATTAATATCTTCGATCTTCTATGGGTAGAGTGGTAGAGTGGCTTTTGAATTTAGGCAAGAGATATTTTGATACTTCATAGATCCCCGTTGTGCCAAGTTGGTCGTGGAAAACTCGTGGGTATACTTTTGGGCGAAGTGCAAAAACTGAATCAATAACAAATTACTGTCCAACGTTTACTTTGAGTTGGAAAGTGAACAATTGTACTTGTTCACGTTCCATGAAGATAGTGGCAGGAAGGCTTGGATCGTGTTTGAAACTAAAGGGTGTTCCGATCAAAATTTGGTCAAACAGTAATGTGTGTGAGTCGAAAGTGAGTGAGAAATATTCAGCTGAGCTTCCTTTTTACCGAATGCGAATTGCCGGGTCTTTCGTTTAACACCTGCCATAAGATTTTGTACAGTCTCTTTGTCCACTTTATTCGCCGCAGAATGCCAGTTTACCTTGAACTGTTTCTCGCTCACAACAGCTTTTTGAGTCTTCTTAAGGTTCCGCTTGACGATGGCCCAATATTGCTCGAGGATTCTTGTCCTTGGGCACCACTTGAACGTTGTTGGCAGCATACTACTCCATGGCCTTTTTTTTCCGTAATGGCAAGATGTCAAATCCGGCCAAAATAGAACGTAACAATTGTGTCGCTTCAGGAAAGGCAATCGACGTTTTTGTAGACACTCGCTCAGATAAATTTCCTGGTTGACGGTTCCGGTTGCAATGAAAACGTTGCTCTTCAAGCCACTGGTACAGATGGCCTGCCACACCAGATAATTCTTCTGGAACTTTGAAGGTTTAGTGTGCTCGAAATATCTGCCACCTTTCCCCGTCCGGTTTCCGTATAAAATTCCAGTCCAGGAAGCTGTTCTGCCTTGACGTAAGTTTCATCGTCCTGCAACCAAACTTCGTCAGCATCGTCGTGTGAAACTTTCGCAATCGTGCTTTGGCCGACGTGTTTTGTTTATCGTCGAGATTTGGAATCACCACTTTCTTGTAAGTCGACAGTCTAGCTCGTTTTTTAGCACTACCCAGACAACCACAAGTCGTATAACAGTGTTCAAATAGTATCGTATATTCCTATATTTCTAGTCAAAATCGCAACTAATTGTGGCCCTTATCGTATTATGTTTAAGTTTAATCGTAAAGAGCGAAAAATTTTCAACTTCTATACGATGTGTCATTTATTCGTCGTACTGCGTCACAAACAAAATCGGATATGCCTCGCTAACCTTTTTAAATAGAATTTGTTATTACATATTCAATCGCATATGATATCAAATCAACTCGCTTAAGAAAACAATGGAATTTGCACGTATATGACCTCCACTTTTGCACGTATAAGCCATATTTTTGCATTCTATACGATTTGTTTACTTAAATATATGTTTGTATATCATAAAAACAACTTTCAATATACGTGCATTTTGGTTGTCTGGGTATCCACGGTTGAAGCCGCCACTCCCAACTTCTTGCGACATCTCGGACGGAGAGCTTGGGGTTCCGCTTGAAACAGCGGGCAATTTTTTTTGTCGTCGCTGTGACCTCCGGCATTCGATTTCAATCCGATCCAGCTTTCCTGGCTGTCGACAAACGTTCACCGAACACTTTTAATACGTTGGTAACAGTTGATTTAGCCACATTCAACAATTTCGTCAACTTGGCGTGAGAGAAGTTTGGATTTTCGCCATGCACGTGCAAAATTTTGATGCGTTCCCCAGCAACACACTACGATCATAACCAGTTGTAGTAACTTGATTATGACTTAGCAAGTCAAATTTATGTTATCTCAACCAAATGGCAACAAGTATGCTACTAGGGTTGCTTCTCTTCCTTCGACGACATTTTGACAACTGAAGTGCTAATTTCAAAATCAAAATAGAGGCATGATGCTACACGCACACATCTTCGAAATGAGGGGTGTGCAACATTTTTCAATGCACGGTGAGAGGAAATGCGTCAGGTTTAAGTCGACCAAATTTTGATCGAAACATCCTTTCATTTTCATTTTCATTTTGCAGCGTTTCGTGGGTCAATGAGAGCGCAAGACAATCCAAAGCCGAGAGTTAGGAAGGGATAATGGCGAACTAGTCTATGCGGACTACTTGAACGCCATGGGAGACGATAAGGATTTCTGTTTGATTTCTTAAATACTGACTGATATAGGACTGATGAAACTTCTCTTTGTATGCAGTCTTTGCATTCTTTCCTTACAAAAAAAACTGCATTTAGGCCATGGTTGGGAAGGTCTTTTGTACTTTTATCGATCCATTTCACCGCAATTCTCGGTAACCAAGACCGCGTCCGGGGTTGGCTGATTTGGTGCATGAACTTCGTGATCACTCACTTTGGGATCTATAGCCATTCCAAATTTAAAAGTATTTCAAATATGAAACCATAGATAACCACGGCATAGACGATTCTGTTTCCTATTTAGCGGGTTTATCTTTAATTTGCTCTTCCCTTCTATTTATCTACTGTTTGGCTTGGCACCCTACTCAATCTGGCCGCCTTGCAAGTAGGTAATGCGAAAACAATGATCCTATGATATTCTATATCACTCATCAAACACTGCTACTGAAACAAATCACATGGAAATGTCCATTCAACAACTTTAAATGGTGTTTCCCAAGCGGGCCCTCCGCGTCCTATCTCTAATATAAAGGGTGTATTCGATAAAAATGGCACACACATATATACTCATCAAAATTAAACTGATTATCGGATTTTCTTGAAATTTTCAGGGAATGAAGAACTACTAATGAGTTTTGATTTACAATATTTGTTTTATTCAATTTCGTCTCCCATCCCGAATGCCCGCACCTTCCTTTTCACTCCACCCATCAAATTTTGTACAACCGATTTTCCCAGTGTTTTTGTTGTTTTTACCCAAATTTTCTTCAATTCTAGCTCTGTTTTTATAGTTTTGGGATGTTTGCGAAGTTCCGTTTTCATAATTGCCCAGAATTTTTCAATTGGACGAAGTTCCGGTGAATTTGGTGGGTTCATATCCTTTGGCACAAAATTGACTCCGTTGAGGCTCGGTACCACTCCAATACGTTTCGAGCGTAGTGGCCGGATGCTAGATCAGGCCAAAACAGAGTTGATCCTTTGTGCTTCTTAATGAATGGCAAGAGACGCTTCTTAAGGCACTCTTCCGTGTAAATCGCACCGTTTATTGTTCCGGAAGTGATGAAGGGAGCACTTATTTCATCACATCCGCAAATCGCCTGCCAGATTAGAAACTTCTTTGCAAATTTCGATAGTTTCTTCTTTCGAACATCCTCCGGAACATCGAACTTCGACTTGGCAACGAAATATTCTTGCCCAGGAAGTTGACGGAAGTCGGCCTTGACGTATGTTTCGTCATCCATCACGATGCAACCGGATTTGGTGAGCAGCTTCGTGTAAAGTTTCCGGGCGCGGGTTTTAGCAGTGATGTTTTGTTTTTCATTCCGGTTTGGGGCTTTTTGCACTTTGTAAACATGTAACCCAGCACGCTTCATGGTTCTCTGCACAAAACCGACTGACACCTTAGACTTTTTAGCGACATCTCGAATTGACATGTTTGGACGTTTCTTGAATTGTTGTACGACTTTCCTGGCCATTTAACTGTCCATTGGACCACTTTTACGACCACTCCCTTCCTTTCTTTGGACACTCAGACGCTCCTTGAAGGTTCTAATTACACGAGACACAGTTGTATTTGCAATTCCAAGCCTTTTAGCAATCCACCGGTGGGACGCCCCTGGATTTTGATTGTGAGTGCACAAAATTTTCTCACGGACAACTTCTTGTTTCGACGACATGACTGGAACTACTGAATGTATAACTATGAAACTTGGCAGATGTAAATAATACACTATGGATAAGATCTACTCAAATGTCTAGGTTTTTTACTCATACGATTCAAAAGTTGCAGAAGATTTTCTGTGTGCCATTTTTATCGAATACACCCTTTACATGCTTGTTATCGTCAGTTTTAAGTAACACTTTACTGTGACCATGTACCCCATTTTGAAACCAGATAGTTACCCGGATCAAAACATTCATCCCTTTCTATAATGGTGCAATTACACTCAGATATAATACCATGAGCAAATCAGGTATTTTGGTAATTTATTCCAAAAAAAAATGGATAAACAACTACATAAATTGCAACGAAAATGAAAAATGTACTTTTAGTCGTTTTCGCTAGATTGAAAGTAAAAAGTCTAAGAGTGAAATGCGGCCAGTATAACACCTGATGTTAGTGCCTTTATATAAACGTTCTACGACGTGGCAGTGAAAAAATGAGTAGAATACTTTTGGTCTCACATGCATGTTTATAGTATGAGATAAGCCCTCTCACCGTTGACAAGGTGAAAACTTTGACCCACGAGAGAGAACTTTTGATAGAACTACCCTTAAGTCTCATTTTTATTTATATTAATGAGATCAAATCTATCGGAACTGAAAGACGTCTTAATAGGTTGAGTAACGAAATTTAACGGTTCATTTTATATCTAACTAACATGGCATACATCTATACAGCAGGATTACTTCGAACCTAACACTCCCCGAGTAACACATCTTCATGCATGAATGTTGGGTAACCTTCTTTATAATCAAATCTAGTCATATACAAGTATTTTCAACCGTTATAAAACTAGCGTGTTGCTTGGGTCCTCGTTAATCCTCGACGCATCTTCAAAATCAGGTGCGTTTGGTGTTGCTTAGTCTTCACGTAGGTATTTCAAATTGATCAATCCCTTGTCCAGCGGATCGTGTACAAAGTGAAATCGAATATCTTCGTGCTTTGTTCGTGGATTGTATGATTCGTTTTTGACAATGCAAATTGCAGATTGATTGTCGCACAGGATATCTATTTCTTGCTTGCCGAAAATTTGCTCTTAGATGATTGGGGACATACATCGCCATGTTTTCTGCTTCACAGGAAGATAGTGCAACCGTCGGTTGACGCTTCACGTTCCAGAAGATTGCTCCGCCTTTCATCGTGTAGATTGGAGGCCGTGGTAGATTTCCGGGTATCAACATCTCCTTTCCAATCTGTTTCAACTCCAAAGTTCGTATCCAACCTTCGTGTAGCGTAAACGATTACCCTCGCAAGTATCGGAAAATCCCTTCGACCGCCTCCCAGTGCTTGCGTATTGGATTTAGGCTATACTGGCTTACGGCATTCACGACATAGCTGATGTCAGGTCTCGAAACCTTCCTAGGGTATCAACATTTGGTGTTTCGGTCAAACTTCATGATTTTTTCATAAGTACTCTACTTTTGCCCTTGAAATAGACCAATGACAATAAAGGGTGGAACGGTCAAAAATTGGTCCAACATGATTAAGTGTCCACTGATTAGTGTGTTATATAAAGGTTCAATCTCTATTTATTTTTGAAGTCCATCGTCTACAAAACACAGGAAAATTATTTGATTAGGCTTCCGATTTCCCAAATGCGAACTGTCGGGATTTACGTTTCACACCTGCCATCAAGTTTTGTACCGCTGTTATATCCACTTTATTTGATGCTGCTCTTGAGGTTTCTCTTCACGATTGCCCAATATTTTTCTATTGGGCGCACTTCCGACAAGTATGGAGGGCTTTTCTCCTTGAATACCATTTGGACACTATTGGTGGTATACGATTCCTGAGCCATTTTTTGCTATTGGCAAGAAACTTGGTCTGGCCAATCAGCACGGAACAACTATGTTTCTTCAAGAAAGGCAAAAAGCGTTTTTGCCAGCATTCCTTTACTTAAATATTTTGGTTGACAGTGCTAGTTGTCACGGAACTTTCGCTTTCTAGCCTACAGGTGCCAAACCGTGTGTGTGTTTTTTTTTTTGGAATTTTGACAGTTCTTTCTGCTTAAACTTATCTTGAACCTTTCCTTTTCCAGTAGCCGTATAAAACTCTTGACCTGGAAGCTGTTTGAAATCAGTGGTCAGTAGTGTCACTATAACCTTATATGTTGACAGTCCGGCTAGTTTCTAAGCCCTTTGCACTGTGTTGTGTGAGACTTTCCCTATTTGTTTCGGATATCTCTGATGGAAAGGTTGCGATTACGTTTGAAAATGCTGGCCACTATTCTTCCGATTGCTGCGGCTTCCTGGTTTCGATTTCCTCCTGATTTCGGCTTCTTGGCAGTCGTCAGACGTTCGCCGAACGCTTTTATAACATTTGTCACGGTTTATTTGGCGGTATTAAGTGATTTTGCCAAGCAGGCGTGGGAATAATTTGGATTTTACTTACACTGAAAATTTATTTTCGTAGATGGGCTTGACGTCTAACAAAAAGCTATCATTACACAATTTTTGTACAATGCACAAAATGAATTTCGTAAAGACCAGCCAATCGCTGCTTCTCTTCGAGCGTACTCATAAGTGTTGGTGTTCCTGCTGGGAAGGCGGGAATCATTAATTCAGCCCAAAATAGAAATGAAAGCGCTGTCGAGAGTGAGAACACAATGCACAATGCACAATAATCAAGTAACTTCTCAAGAGTCAACATGGTTTAGTGCGATCAACCACGGACTCAATAATAGCTATTCCTAAAAATATAGGATCGGAACCCATGTCAGAAACTATGATAATTTATACCCCATTTTGAGCCGATAAAGTAGATCTGTAAATCGTTCATGCACCACCAGAGAGACGTTTCTTTTTTATTGGTAACAAATTACTCGTAGCTCTTTGCATTGTTTTCGTAGAATGAACGAATGTTCTTTCTATGTCAACTAATGTTTAGTGCTTTTGACAGTTGCACGTATGGAATTAAATACGAAGATAGCTTCTTAAAACGTACAAATCAGTTTCGTTGCAGAAAACAACGAATAGATTTGTTAGTTCTACCTTCGATTTCGTAATATAAACGAAAACTAATTTTCAGTGTATGCGCGGGCAGAATTTTGATACGCTGCGCTTCTTGCTTCGACGCCATTTTGACAACTGAATAGAAAATGGCAAAAACAAAATAGAGTCAACATTCCGTATGCATTCACCACCACAAAATGAGGGGTATTCAAGTTTTTAAAATGCACGATTAAAAAAACTACGTCATATTTGCGTTGACCAAATTTTGTCCGTTCCACCCTTTATTGGCCATTCCGGACAATCTCGATGCCCCGGAAGAACCCTTCAGGAGGGATTTTCACCGAAACTTGCCATTTGACGGCTCAAACTTCATGATTTTTTTAACTAGAAATTAGAAGAAAAATTAGTATTTTCCATTTAATTCCGACTACCTTTGCTTATCTTCGACAGATACGCGTATTTCGTCTACAATGTGTAGACTTCTTCAGTGTCTCGTACTAATAACTCGACTATTCTAGTACGAGACACTGAAGAAATCTACCATTGTAAGCGCGTATCTGTCGAAGACTGGCACGGCTGGTTAAATGAATACTATTTTTCTTCAATTTCTGGTTAGTATTCCGCTAAACAGCTCAAACCCTTTAGGATTCATGATTTTTTTGATGAACAGTATACTTTTAGTTTTGAAATGGACCAATTACCTGATTGGCCATATCAGGAGACTTATGATGCCCCGAGAGAAAGTTTTAGGAGGGGACAAATACGGATTTTCGCCGAAACATGCTTTTTGACGGCCCAAACTTCAGGATTTTTCGTAAATAATCTATTTCTAGTCATTAAATGGACGAATGACGAACCCTGATACTTAGGAAACACGTCATAAATTCTGTACTCGTTTGCGGTTTTACATCAAATGAAACATCTCGAGTCATAGTTGAATAATAAAAATCAATGTGTATTCCAAGCTTATAAAAAAGCTTATAAAATAACAATCCGCCTGAACGACGGGTGGATTATCTTCTCTACGCTTACCCATAGTACTTTACCATACCCGTGAAATTTTGGCAACAAGATTTAACCATTCTAGGCTTGCTCAGGACTTTAAAAAAAACAAAAAGGATTTTTAAAATCGAACCGCATTAAATAGCAACCATGCTAAAATCTAGCGGGTACTGTCATGTGTCGAAATATTCACTTTGTTCGTTTGATTTTTGTTTAGGATAACGACCGAGTTTGTTCACAGTTTGTACTGAAAATGTAGTTTCTACTGTACTGAAAATTAAATTTCGTTTTTATTACGAAATCGAAGGTAGGACTAACAAATCTATTCGTTGTATTCGTTGTAAGTCGATTTGTACTTTTCAAGAAGCTACCTTTATACTCGTTATGTCACACGCGTAACTGTCTAAACACGAAGCATTTGTTGATATAGAAAGAACATTCGTGCATTGCACGAAAACAATAGAAACTGCTACGAATATTTTCTTAGCAATAAAAAAGTATCGTCTCTGTGGTAGTTGCATGATTGACTGACAGATCTTCTATATCGACTTAGTATGTATTTGAAAAAAAAAATGGTTCCAGCCCACCCGAGCAGGTATACCAACATGTATGAATTCATTTCGAACATTGCACAAAGAGGTGTAATGATAGCATTTCAGCAGATGACAAACATTAAGAATGTTTCTTACAATTTACGAGACATTTGTTCTATATACAAAATCTATGTTTACGAAACGAGTGAAAGCAAATTTACAAAAATAAATTGACAGTGTATATATTGACAAAGCAACACCTGTTGCCTGTCAATAGGCAAAATTTGGATGACGTCTGTATCGAGTTATCTCAAATAAATTAATCCATCCAATATTTCAAAAAACATAGCATTTAATTGTGCGGATCGGAGATAATGATATCATTGGGTATAGGACCAAGTCTCCCCCGGTTGATGCTAAACCGATGAACCTGGACATCAATAAAAGCATAAAGTTTCCAGAAGCCACGAAATGCATCTACGCACCCCTACTTTTACCAAATCGCAATTTTTAAATGGATTCGCATAGGTTGTTCTTAAGAAGCTTCTACAGGATTGATACAGTTGTAAAAATTGAAAGTTCACGAAAAAAAATTTTGCTTCGAGCATCGGCTGTGAAAGGTTGTGTCGATGCTCAATTACGCACCTATTTAACTATCGGCGATGACGCGTTTCGTATTGTTTCGGTTATCTATAATTCGGCAATGTGAGTGATCGAGTGAGCACACACGGAAAAAAAATCCGTGAACTGCAGTCATGAATTCGAGAACATACAAAAATACACCGTGAACTGAATCACGTAATCGGGAATAGTTCATGTTTTTGTGTGAAAATCATGAAAACGTGAATTAGTTTACGGTCCGTTTTCATTTTTGTGAACGCTTTTGTTTCTGTGCAGAAAAATAAACAACGAAAATGCTTCTTGGTGAAATGTGGCAGATGGCCAGACTAGTGGTCCGGTGGTATTTGTCCTGCAGGCGCTGGTTATTGCTATAATTTGAGATCACCAGTTTTTTCACATTGAGGATGTATGCTAGTCCCAAGCAGGGTTAGCGGCTTATCATTTTCTGACTCAAGCATATTCATTTGCCAATATCTCCTTTCAGATGGTCGATTTGATAATATGATGCATGATGAACTTGTAGCAAAGCTGCCTTCAACCTTGTTAAACAGTACATTGTCAACCCTATATCTTCGACATGAGAGCGTATATTCACAGTGATCTTCACGATGATAACGCGTGATCTTCACCGCGAATATCATCGCGAAGATCACTGCGAAATATACGCCTCTTCCTCAGATATAAGAGATAGAGCTATGTATTGTTAGACTCAAGTTGTAGGTCTACCAAGCACCATAAGTTCATCAGTACATTATATTTTGAAATTGAGCTTGGAGAAGAGCTATCGGCAAATGAATATGGATAAGTCAAAAATGATAAGCTGACCTTAGTCCTAGCATCATCTGTTGGTTCTCTGTGTAACAACAGCTGATCTGGCAGCAACAAAGCAGCAGCCTCGGGTGAAGTCAATCATGTTTATTATCTTACTCATGCTCATAGCAATGGATAAAATCTTTGAATAGGATAAAACAACTGCAACTTTTTGCTCTGATTAGCATGCTGTCTTGTCTCTGAAATACGGATATGAGTCGTTTCGTCTCGTCTCGTTTCGTCTTGAAGAATATCATAGCATTTACTCCATTAAAATCTCTTGGATACGGAAATAATATTTTAAAATACTGAATTAAACAGTAAAATATGATTAACATATATTCTCAACAACACGAGACTACAGTACCGTAGAACGGTAAAACATCGATCCGCCGGGTAACATTGACTGGTTTGGCCAGGGGGTAAGTCACTCGGCCACCAATTGGCACCACCCTCAAAACCACACTCCGACACACTTCAAACACATCCACCACTTTCTGAAAGATAAATTCATTTCTGGCACCACTTACAAGAATTAATTGCTTTGTATTTCTACACTGTTTTGTTTCCCCTCGCTTGCACTGATGTGATTCAGATGATGCGTTAGTGTTCGTAGAATAAACGTCAGTTAATCCATGGTTGCGAAATAGCATAAATTTTCAACGGTAGTATTGCCAGATTTTTTTTAATTTTTTTTTCTGTCGGCCTATTTCCTCACATGGACCGACGCCAGGAAGACGATTCCACCACCTGGACCCTACATATCGACTCATGAATATGAACCGGGACCAACGGCTTTACTTCCCTTCCGAAGGAAGACGTGACCAGATTTTTTCGCCTCAGAAAATCACCAACGTTGACTGGAATTGAACCCAGACCCACTAGGTGCCAAGTAGCAATCACGCTTACCACTACACCACCGACGCCGACATTATTTCCAGATATGTTGAAACACAGAAACACCTTCCGACACACTAAAGCACAAACACAACGTGGCACAATGACTAAACCCCTGGGATTGGCCCATATCACGAATAGTTCAAATAGACATTTTACCGCTTTTCATTGATGCAAAATAACACAAAATAATAAAAAATTGAAGCAAACCTTAAAATTTCTAAAAACTGTTTCTAAACAATGGCTACGCCTATGGCTAGCGCAGCTGGAGAACTTTCAAGAAGAGCGCAACGATCTTATTGCTCATACAATGTATCAAAATCCATTCCGTTGAAATGGTTTAAGCCCTACGTTGATAATCTCGTATTGATCCGCGTTGGAGGACGCCTCAACAATACCGAGTTACTCGAGTCAACCAAGCATCCTATTGTTCTGCACGCCAAGCACCCGTTAGCCAGTATGTTCACCATATAAAGGGTGTTTCGAACAAAATTTGGTCGAAATAAACTCTGACGCATTTCCTTTCATCGTGCATCAAACAATTTTCACATCCCTCATTTTGATGATGTACGGCCAGCCATCTTGACTCAGTTTCGAGTAATTTTGACCACCTCGTCATTAGGTGAGTCACTCAAATGGAGTAAATGTAACTAGATTGACAAGTCGACAAATCCGCAACATCCATCTGATTTGAGTCGATGTTTTTGATTTGTCGACTTTTCAATACCAGTCACATTTACTCAAATTTGAGTGACTCCAACAATGACGAAAGTGAGTCAAAAACGACTCAAAACCGGAGTCAAGATGGCCATGGTGCGTGTGGCATCATGCCATGGCATGATTTTGAGATTAGCGCTTCAGTTATCAAAATGTCGTCGGAGGAAGAGAAGCAACGCATCAAAATTTTGCACGTGCATGGCGAAAATCCAAACTACTCTCGCGCCAAGTTGGCGAAATGGTTGAATGTGGCTTCATCATCTGTTACCAACGTATTAAAAGTGTTCGGTGAACGTTTGTCGAGAGACCAGGAAAGCTGGATCGGGGGGAAATCGAAAGCCGGAGGCCACAGCGACGACAAAGAGTTGCCCGCTGTTTCGAGCGGAAGCCTGGACTGTCGACTCTGCAAGGAAGTGGTGACTCCAAATCGCGACGATAAACAAAGCACGTCGGCCAAAGCACGATCGCGAAAGTTGTACACGACGATGCTGACGAAGTTTGATTG